>JAPDSC010087869.1:0-10332 GCA_026290005.1 Latrodectus geometricus | reverse complement strand
GAACTTTTGTGTGGAATAGAGTCAAAGAGATACACAACCTTACAGATATCAGTCAGTGGAGACATGTTCCTAGTAAATTGAATCCAGCAGATCTTCCTTCCAGATGATGTACAGCCGAACAATTAATACACCTCAAATGGTGGGAGGGACCTTCATGGCTGTATGATGTAGAACACAATTGGCCACAGAACACAGAGTTAATAGATGAAGATCTGATAAATGCTGAAAAGAGGTGCTATCCACTTACAATCACATTGAAAAAATTAAATTGGTGTTTTGAATCCTCTCATCTTAAGACAGTGCGGAAACTTGCTTCGATTCGTCGGTTTTGTAACAATTGTCGGAAAAGGAATGTTTGTTTATTCCCAACTCTTTCATGTACAGAAATGGAAAATGCGGAAAACCTATTAATATTATTGATACAGAAAGAATATTTCAATGGTTATTCAGATCCAAGATTGCATTCTTTGAACGTAGTGACTGATGAAAATGGCTTACTCCGAGTGAGAACTCGAATCATTTATCGTCAAGTCACCAAAGACTTTATGTACCAAATAATATTGCCAGGGGACCATCCAGCAATTGCCAAATTGATCATTTTCAACCATGAAAAGTTTATGTACTGTGGAAATCAGATTTTGTTGGCCCGTTTACGAGAAAGATATTGGATACTAAAGGGTAGGAAATCCATTTGGAAAATTTTAAATAGCTGTGTACGCTGCAGACGTTTTACTACTAGACCCGAAAAAATGAATTTACCCCCATTACCAGAAGATAGAGTGAAAGACGCTAGAGTATTTGAAGTGGTTGGAATAGACATAGCTGGTCTATTGTTTCTAAGAGATGACTTGAAAACATGGATTTTACTCTTTACATGCGCTGTTTATCGAAGTATACATCTTGAACTTTTGTCCTCAATGTCAACCGAAAGTTTTTTGTTAGCACTACGGCGTTTCATCGCACGTCGTGGGTCGCCATCTGTAATATATTCAGATAATGGGACAAATTTTGTCGGAACCAATCGAGTACATCAATCGATTGACTGGCATCATGTTGATGAAGAAGGGAAGAAAAGAGATATCATTTGGAAATTTATACCACTCTCAGCTCCATGGTGGGGTGACTGGTGGGAACGACTCATTGCTCTAGTTAAAGATTTACTAAAAAGAGTATTAGGTGAAGCTTGTCTAAGATACGAAGAAATGAATACTCTATTCTGTGACTGGGAAGATATTGTGAATTCACGACCTTTGACATACCTGACAGAAGAAGATGATCTACAGCCTTTAACACCATCCATGTTCCTGAGAGAACATAAGAAAGTAGGAGTTACAAGTTTTGACGATTTGGAGATATCAGGCCACAGTTTGCGCAAGCGGCATTTGTACAAGTGCAAACTTCAGGCAGATATTAGAAGACGTTTTAGACTTGAATACATAGGACAAATAAGAGAGCAAACGAATAAGATCAGAAAATTCCGTGAATTTAAGGTGGGAGAAATAGTCCTAGTTGAAGTACCAAACCAGAAGCGACTGAACTGGCCATTAGGAAGAATACTTGAGGTATTTCCCGGAAAAGATGGCATAGTTCGTCTCACCAAAGTGAAAACGAAGAACGGAGAGTTATTGAGACCAGTGCAACGTTTGTTAGCTCTTGAAATACAAACACCGTCAGAAGAGATTTTACGGGAGAAGTTAATATCTGAATGTGATCGTAGAAGAGAAGATGGAATTCAGAAAGTTGAAAGTCATATACCATCTAATCCTGATGTAACTGAAGCACCTGGCCTTACTTCAAATACAGAAATAAATCCCAGGAAGACCCGTTTAGGCCGAAAAATCAAAGTTCCCGAATGACTGAACTTGTAAATTGACTGATACAAATTTTTGAGTTTTATTTATATAAAGAAAACTCAAAAGGTGGGAGTGTTGCAATAGTTATCACGTTTGTAATTATTTTTCTGTTATGATTGTATAAAAACAACTCAACCCAAGATTTGTTCTTTTTCGATTGATTGAGTTCGAAAGAACAGTTTTTGTAGAATAAAATGTTTTTGTGAAAGATTATGCTGCTCTGATGATTTTTATTTCTGAATAGCTTGTAAAGTTAAATATTTGAATAGTTTGTTCCAAACAAACAGTAAAAGAATCTGATTGTCTCATATTATACGTGACACACATCATTCACTTCCTACAACCTAATATTAAAATTTTTCTCACAACTTGATATCTATCAAAACAAAATATAACTTTAAATACTTAATTTTTAGAGTGAAATTTTCAAAACGAAACAACTTTAAACACTTGAATTTCAACCATAAATGAAATAACTCAAGAATTACTATTCAAACAAATTTCGCGTATGCTAACATCATGTTACGTAATAAAATGGCACATTCCGGCGCAGTAAGTCAGTTTGGCACATTTATCACCGGATTGGCTCCTAGTATTTGGAAAAATAATTTCTCCAGAGAAGCGAAAGTGTTTACTTTATTCATTACGATGCTGGTCGGAAAATGTAATCTCGTTTTGAAAGGAGCTCCGACTTCAATAACCAAATAACTATTAAGTATATATTTTCAAATGTTTTATACGAGGGTCACTCTGAAATTTTTAAGATACAACTAAGTTTTTAAAGTTATACTTACAAAATTTTAGATGTGTTCAAAGTAGTCTCCTCCATCATCAATGCACTTTTGTAAACGAATTTTCCACAGATTGAATGCCTCAAGCCATTCATTTCTTGTAATAGATGAAAAAAATGCATTTATAGCCACATCAATCTCTTCTTTTGAATGAAAACGACGTCCACGTAAGTTCTTTTTTAGATTAAAGAATAACCAAAAGTCGCACATAGCTAGATCAGGTGAATACTGTGGATGTTCGATCACTTTAATTTGTTTTTGTTTAAGAAACTCAACTGTTAATTCGGCTGTATGTGAAGATGCATTGTCATGGTGAAGCATTAGCCCCCTAACATTCAGTTCTTGTAGAATTTCTGGAAGACATTTAGTGGTATACCAGTTTGCTGTTACTGTCCTTCCAACTTGATGGCTTTGACCAATCCCGTACTTCTGATTGAGTTCCTTCTGTATCATTTGATAGGTACAGCGATTATCATCCATTAACATTTTTCGTATGGCAGACACATTATCCGGGATTACTGCCGACGGCGGCCTTCCTGTGTGTTCTCCATCCTGAAGAAAATCGCTACCTCTTCTAAATTCTCTAAGCCATCTGAATACTCACACGAGCTGGAGATTCATCACCAAATGCTAATTGCAACCGTTAAACGCATTGTTTTTGATTTAATCCTGCTTTAAAATCGTAGAAAATCACAGCGCGAAAACGTTCTCGCGTCAAGTCCATTTTCTCTTCTGTTTAAAATTTATTCTTCGCTAAAGAAGTTGAAGTAAGTCAATAAAAAATCATCTTCTGTGTTAAAATACTTTGTATTTTAAAATTAAACCGTTATTTTTGTTTTGTAAATTCTCGTCTGCGCGTATCTCAAAAATTTCAGAGTAACCCTCGTATCTCATTCCACTTGTTTTTATTTGAAGTAAATATGAAGCCTCATTTCGTGATGCAAGTCAATTTTTCAATAACAGTAAATACATTATAAATTATAAGTAACATTGAAAGTTATAATATTCAACCTATAGCCACAACTTGCGAAAAATAGCGGGTTTAGCTTGCTAGTGTGGGATACGAAAGTTAATCTTGAACCAATGAATTAAAAAAAATAAAATTAGGTACATATCAAAGGTTTTATGTGTATATTATGTGCTTACGTGTGTCCAAATATATATATAACTTGATAAAAATTCTGTTTAGATTCTTTTTTGCCACAAAAAATACTAGTCCGACAGTTAGAATTTGTTTGAAAAACGAACTTTTAACTAGATCATATTATTCAAAACTAAGGTTTCATTTCAGAAAAAATTATAATTCCAGTTTGAAAATTGAGAATATTTAAATATTTACTACTCTGCGAAATAAGTCAAAAACTGCTACGTTCTAAATATTAGAAAAGGATTTCAATAAACAATCTCATAATAGGAATGCTTTGTGAAAGATGGGAACTTCCGCTTTCTATTTCAAGAACAGCGTCATACAGTGATTCTTAACCAGTACCTCATTCAACGTTTTTAGAAACACTCGATCCAAAATGATCAACTGCACATGTTGAAAAATTAGCTATGAGCATTCTAAATTTGTTTTTACAGCACCTAAAATTGCTTGACTCTACTCATAAATATACGAAATTACAATGAAAAAAATGTTTATATGATGTTACTGATTTTTTCTATGTTTATGATGTTATTGCATTGTTCAAGATGTGCTGTTAAGATGGTTCTTTCGAGATTTTTTCCAAGTGTATCTTGTGGGTAGTTTGAAAATACAAAAGAAAAATAAATACAAAAATAATAATTAAACTGGTCTATTTAGTGATTGATTGTATATTAATATCCAAGTAAAAATTAAAATTAATTCATTTAAATATGATAAGATGTTTATTTTAAAAAGTTATCGCGCAAGTAACCAAAAGACATTTTCAAATATGATTCTATTGAAAAGTTTATTATAAGACACATTTAAAATATACACATTATATTTTACATATTAATATTTATTTATTATTATTTTTTTTGCAGTTATTTTGCATAATTTTTTTATTAGCCTTGCAAATTCTTTTTTAAATGTTTTTGATTACAGTTAAATTTTAAACCATTCATAAGACAGCACTATTAATAGAATTCAGTTTATATGGATAAAAATGACTACAATTCTAAAAAGGAATTATTACAATAAAATCTTTTATTGTAATGATTTCTTTTTAGAATTGTATAAATAGATACTTCAATAAGTATAGAATTGAAAGTTTTTCATTTGACAAAACATTTTAAAAATAATAACAGAGCTCAAAATATTTCTGGTTGACTATTTTATTAATTAAACAATTGTAATGGTTTCAAAATCAAAAAATAATATATTAATAGACCCATGTCAAATATAAAAGCTTAGATAAATTCGAAATATAAATGGATGGAAATTTGGAAAAGTAAATCAACAACAAAGAAAATTAAATCAAATATTTAAAACATGTTAATTTTTAACAATAATAATAATAACTAAATATCTTTTCATTTTTTACTACTGTTAATAAAAAATTTTATTAAAACACTTAAAGAAATACTGAACGGCATGGCTAGTATAGATACATATAAAACTTTCTAATTTATTATTTTTTTTTAATATTCTAATTTATTTAATAAACTTTCTAATCTATTTATTTTTTTCAATTTAAGCTTTCTTTATAGAAAGCTTATATTGAAAAAAATAAGATAAATTTAAAAGATCTCTCTGCATATTGTGAAAAAATATAAAATTCTCAAAGAAAAATGTAGATAAAATAAAAAAGATGCAATGTTTAGATTATAAAATTTAAAAATATTTTAAACATTTTCAACAAAAAATAATTGAAACTTAATAATATATATATATATATATATATATATATATATATATATATATATATATATATATATATATATATATATATTACTAAAATAAATGCTTGGCATATATATAAAAAATTAAATAATTTTTTCAAACTTAAAGTAAAAATCTGGCTTTTTTTTTTTTCATATATTTATTTTTTACAGTAAAACTTAGAAATAGTATTAAAATATATTTATAAAAAGACACTGGACATAAAAGCATGTAAAAAATACTCAAAATAGGGCATCATTATGTATGAATTTCAAATTAATACTTATTTCCCCTTTAATTTTTCCAAATAAACAAAAAATTAATTATTTAAATGAAATTTCTCTTGAAATATTTTTTGGTTATAATCTAGTAGTATATTTACTACTATCATCAATAGAAATTATTTTTAACTACACCAAATTGACTCTTAGCAATAGTTTCCCTCCTAATATAATAAATTTGTATTCATGTATATTGTAAAATTTTAATTGTAAGAATATTAAAAAACTTTTGACTCATGAAATTGCAAATACACAAATAAAAGAGAATGATTTATTTTCTCATAATTCATATGTGAAGAGATTAAAATACTGCTTTTTTATGAATATGAAAATCTCTTAAATTAAATTTAAAGGATAATCTTATTAATATTCTTATTAATAATCAAATCAAAAGAATAACAAATTCAAAAGTTTTCCCAAATTTGAACCACTTAAAGAACATACATTAATAAAGAAAGTCAAAATTCAAATTATATAAAAAGCAAGAAAAATTACTACATCTATCACATGGGCTACAAATTAAAAGGTAATTTTATGGTGGTTTTACAAATTTTAAAACCTAATGAAATATTTGTATTGTGAGATATGTTTTGTATTCATTTATTTATATATTATATAATTACACATGAAAGCAAAGAAATGTTATCAGAAAAGGAAACAAGTATCAATGATGGGAAACAATTTCACTATAACAAAAAAGGCAGTATATGATAAAAAGAGAAACAACCAATTTATAAAAAAAACAAGTTACATCAATAGTGATTTAATACAAAAATATCTTGGTATCAGAAATCAATTTTTTAAACCATTTTTACAAGATAATTTATTTTTGCTTTCTAGTAATCTTTAAACTAACAATTATTAATTCCCACTTATTCTATGCTTAATTACATTACATTAATAACTCGTATATTTTAACTAATAAATCAGTAATTTTTTTGTTAAAATTAGCATCAAAGTCTATGCAACAATTGTAGAAAAAAATTATCACATTTAGACTGTATGCATTTTTTTTAGAAAATTGAATTGCTTTCTAATTTTCATAGATGTTCACTTGTGTCAAAAGTGATGGCATTGGTTCAAGCAATATAAAAGTTAATTTTTATATTGAGCTGTATGAATTTTCAGTTTCCTAAATTAATGAAAATTCAAATGTAGCAATTATTCCTTTATAACTCATTGTTATTTTAAAATATCACAGTACAAAACATTTAACAATTATGATAATAGATTATAAAACATTTCCCACAAGATTTGTTTCCTGGAATGAAGCAACAGCAAGTAAAACTTTGCCTGCAACATGTGGATTATCTTTAATCATTTTTTTCCATTTTTCAGTTTGGACTATTTCAGTATGATGTTTATTAGCAAATAACAAGCAGGCAATTTTTAACTCACTTAATTTCAACCTTTCAGAGAATTGCAAAATATCTATGACATTATCAACAGTTAAGTTGGATTTTAAAATTTTGATTGCTGATTCTTGCAAGGGAAGCATATGAAACTTCTCTGCTGCAATTAATAAATCCAATGCAAGATCCATTGGCACTTGCGGTATTTTTCCAGAGTATAAATAAAAAAGAACAATATCCATAACATCTTTCTTAGCATCAACATATATTTTATCACCAACAAATTCAGTACACATATTTTTAAAATAATCAGAGCGAGCAGTAATAATAGCTTTATGAGCTCTGATTTCTTGATTTCCACACATTATAGTTATATCTGAATAACTTTTACTTGTGTACAAAGCTGTTAGATTGTCAGACAAGCCGTTTAATGAGTTTGGGCTGCTGATTGAATTTTGCATACAATTTTCTAGCTTTATATCTTCAATGATATTATAACTATTTGCACTTGGTAACTTATTTATAATCGAAAGACTTTTCTTTTTGCCCTCTTCATATTTAGTAGACAAAGATAATAAATTACATTCTGACACACTGAGATTTTTTGTTGAAGTTTCTGACTGATTTAGGCTTTCTTTCATTATTTCGGTTGTGAAGATGTTCATCTCACAACGAATCTTCAAAGATTTATCAACAAAGAATTTATTTTTTATCAACTCGGTGTGCTTTATGATCGATTCTGCATCAAAATCCAAGAATTTTGTAAATGTTTTTTCTCTCGTTCGCAACCGGTAAATTTTGCCAAATTCATCTAATATGGATAATGAGTAAAGTACGTTATATGGATTCATATCTTCAGACATCTTAATTAAACTTACAGACATGTGAGCTCCTTCAGGATACTCATGCGTTTTATACAGTACCAATTTCCATTTTATTCGGTCACATTTATCACAAGCGAAAACAGGACTATGAATTTCATACTTTCTGTTGAGGACATCTTCTAAGTTTTCAATGTTCCATTCGTATACAAAATCAAGTATCTTTACTTTTGTATTTTCACATAAACTTGGTTGAGTTAAACGTTGGTGAATTTTCAAACTTTTTGAGTTAGTTTCAGCCATAACACAAAGTTTTATATTAATTTGACGATAGAATTTCTTAAAGCTCTTTTAAAATACGAAGTTTTGAATGCCTACAATAAATCAGCAAAATAAGGAAAATACCTGTTTCTTAAATAGAGGTAGAACACAGTTTCGATTTAACAAAGATTAAGAGATGACGGTTTTATCAGCGAGACAAGACAAAACATAGCATGTTACTTTGGACTTTCTGTCAACTTTAACTTAGTTATTTTTATATTTTTGTTTGCAAAGAAACTTTTAAATGCTGCCAACCAATTTATAATTTCAAATCATAATAAATTACTGTAGTTAACATCTGAGCTGGTAATCATTTCCGCATTTTTATTACCATGAAACTAGTATTACCGGAAACCAATCTATGGATAGCATTGTATTTGAGGCAATATTGTACTCACCTCTTGAATATCAGTTGCTTCACAAAATTTACAAGAAAATTCAACAGATCCTGTATTTCAGTAGTATGGAACAAGAGCCTGGAGATCTTTTTTCTTTCAAAATTTACGAATGTGGTGGACAATTTTCCTTGGCTAATTAATGTTCAAATGAAAGAAGGAAACAATGATAACAGCTACAGAGATAGGCGCCATTTGAAACTTGATTCTATATCAGTAGCATTAAGCCGGTTGGTTTTGAGATTAGTGGTCAACATCAGAAAATTAAAAAACTTTAAAAAAATAATTATTTAAATTCCTCAGGATTTTGATAAGACTGAAGTTGTATGTCTGCATGATAGTGACTTTGAACAGCACTAGAGATAATCAAAACAGGGTAAAAAATGAAAGCCTGGTAATACTGAGATTGTAGGAATCGGGTGTGCATAAAAATTTCTAAATAAAATAAGTTTTCCTGCAATTTTTCTGACCACAGGATACGAGCATCTATATCATTTTGAGATTGAGCACAATCTTAATAAAAACATCTTAATTATAGATCGCATATGATTTTTTCTAAATTAAAATTTAGAGCTTTAGCTCTTTCCGCTCTAATCAATGTCTTTTTTTATTACCTGAAAGTACAAAACATAGCCATTTGCCTTGTATTTAAGAAAGGATGGGATTTATAGCTGATTTGGTTCATTCCATCGCAAAGCATAAAAAACTATTATATCGAATAAATTTTTATGTCTTCCTTCTTTATAAAATATCGTCTTTAGCTAAGTATAAGATCATTTAGATAAGAATATGATCTCAGATAGTTAAAACGTTTATTGGAAAATATGTGACATTAAATTATACGTAAATAAAAATAAATTCATATTCTGAATTTTGAGCAGAAGACTAATGCGAAGGAAGTTATTAACGATGAACATTCAGACAAATCAAACCTGTATGATCGTTGCTTGTGTATTTTTCAATGATGCGTTGAAATTTTTGTGATTTTATCATTTATCTGATTTTATTCTTGATTTTTTTTAACTAAACAAAAGTAATGACTTTTCGCATAGCTTATAAATGCACAAATTCACATGAAATAAACTAAATTTTCACTAGTAAGATAAGTTGATTACTTTTCTTGGATTACATATTTAATAATAATAAATCTACATTAAATAAATAGGATCCTAACTTTCTCTGAATTTCTATAATCTTTTAATATTACTTATTTGCTTTTATGTCTTACAGTATTATAAAATTCTTGACTTCGAAAATATGATTATCTATGATAATTATTATTAACTTTATAATTTTCATTTTTTTAAGAGAAAGAATATAGATAAAATAACATATTAAGAATATTGATAAAATGTCTCAGCTGCAACACTAATGTACAAATTTTATTGTTTTTCAAATGTTATTTTTTTTCTTCTAACAACTTAAATGATCAGCTCATAACAGGTGGTATTGCAGCGTTTGCAAAAAACATTTTTAATACAAGAGATTCAAAATTTTAAAAATCTGCTTACATTGTCTTAAAGTAAATGTGTAAGTTTTCATGGAATGAAAAAGAAGATAAACTTGAAATACGTTAATACACTATTATTAATGATCAATTAAAATAATAATTTGATTTTTTCCTTTGAAATCAAATGAATTATATTCTTAAGCAAAGATTTAACTATTAT
>JAPDSC010087868.1:0-30005 GCA_026290005.1 Latrodectus geometricus | reverse complement strand
AACATCGGCGGCACTATTATCCAGCGGAGGAAAACTACTTAAGTCATGGATGTTTACAGGTAATCCACAGTCATATCCATTTGGTTGTCTCCACTTTCACTAGGCATAGTCGAAGTATCCATATCGTTGCCGGCTGAGTCCGGTGAATGAGGTCGGAGACCGTTCGGGGGACGGTCGGCAACGACGCCGTCCTCGGCCATCAAGCGGGGAAGGCAGCAGGAGGAAAATAGTAATCCGGTTTGGAGAGTGAAGTCAGGGTTAGTACACTAGTAGAAAAAGACGACTTGTTCTGCAGAGTCTCAATGCTTTATGTTCTAAAATATCGATTCTTGACAGTACTTTGTATATCGATGCTATCTCAATGCTTTATCTTTCGGTAGAAATTATTCAGTTGAAAAAGTTTTGCAAATTTTATTATTCATGTCTAATTGTGTTTAAAAAGTGGTAGATTAAATAAAATGTTTGATATAAAAGAATATTTATTTTTTTTATTTATTCGAGGAGAATGGCTTGATTTTAGCTTAGTAAATGAATTAAAACTTAAAAAGTTTAAACTTTCAAAAAATATCATATTAGGTTGGGGAAAAAGTAATCCATTATTTTTACGTGAACTTTTTGTAACTTCTTTCAGATTCGCTTTGTAAAAAGGTTTAAAACAGTTTTCATGTAGATTTTTAGGCCTTGTGCGAAGCTACGACTGCTGACATGCTGTCAAGTTTGATAATTTTTGATATTTTATAGACATTCTCAACGATGTTGTGTATCCATGCGAGGTGCATCTTTAGCATCCAAATACCCAAACGGAATCGATGAAACCAAAATTGTGCGTAACTTGTTGTTGCAGTCATATATAGGACGATAAACACCATTCACAGTTTTAGCCACCTGGTAAGCATTTTCGTCATTATAAAAGAAAAACTAAAATGTATCGAATTTTCTATTTGTTGTCTTCTATTTTTAAAACCTTGTACTCATAACTGAATTAATCAAACAAAAAATCGCAAGAGAATATTTTAGTGTCAAATGTCACCTTTCCAATTAGCATAAATTTGAAATTGTTTGATAGATACCTCACGAGATAGCGATCATTACAGACATCTACCGAAAAAATAATGGGTATCTTTTTCCCCAAACTAATATGATACATTTTTTTCAGAATAGTGAGACTTAGTACCTTATTGGTTAGAGCGTTTATGTTCATTACTGGAAAGCAGTGAGTTCAGTATCCGACAGCACCGAATATCCCTTCGGTTTGCTGTTGATGGTACAGTCACATAAAACATGCCTTGTTCTCAATGTCTTCCATGTAAAATGATAATCTGGAGTGACAGGTTATTCTGCTTGCCTTACATTTTGTCCCTTCTTCTGAATTAGTAAAACTTTACCACTTCTGGGGTGCCAGATGGCATGCTCAATGTGAAAGTGACATGATTTCCACCCATTACAGAAATTATGGAAACAGAATCATAACAGCCTGGCATTATAATAATATTATTTTTCAAAAGTAAAATAAGTTGCAGATGCATATTATTTCATTATTTAAATTATAAGAATTTTCAATTTTTTTGAATGAGATTGATATGAAGTAATGAATTAATATGAATGTAAAATATTTTGATTGAAATTAAAAAGGATGTGAGGAATTAAGTCTTATTTCCAAATATCAGTCCGTTTGGGAATGTACATGTATTTCATTTCTTCCACGAATGAGTATGAAGTAAGAATTTTCTGTTCTAAGTTTTAAAAATTGATATTTTGTTTTTTATTATGACACTATTCCTTACCATAACTTTGAATACTGATAATACGTAAGTTTGAATGAATGTCTAAAATACACCCCTGAAAATGTTTTTTCATAAAGAGGTAAAAGGTATAATATAATTATTTATTTATTTACTTTTTTGTTACGAACATTCATCTCTTAAGCAATTTTTTTTAAGAAAGAGACTGCAAGACGAAAGTTTAAAAAGTCGAGATTTATAATTAGACAATAATGTAATTTGAAGTTTCTTGTAGACATTTTACATTATTCTGAAACTTGAATGGTTAACATTCTGACTTTTGAAGGGAATGTATTTTCAGTTTTTCACCTAGGATAAGAATGTGTGCAGTTTTTCGGAATCGATTAAGGAATCCTACTCAGATTCATTTTCGACTATAAATGACAATAGGTCAAACAACTAAATGTTTGGTACATTAGCAAAGTAATTTTCAATATGTTACGACACATATGAATAAGTTTAACAGTTAGAATTTTACAGATAATTTATTTTTTTGAACCATTTTACATGTACTATTAAAATAATTTCGTGTACTTCTAAATCAGATTCTAATCATTGAATAAATGATGAATAGATATTTTCAAGAATGTTTTCGAAATAATTATTCCTCGAGAAATGACGTTCTTAGCATTTACAGTTAATTTGAATTCAACAAAAGTGCAAGTTAATGATTTTAAATGCATTGAAACACACTATTAATCTCAAACTTTTTAATAATTGATTAAATAACTATTATTTATAGCTACAAATACATATTTTATATTTCATTCTTTTTATTTCAAATTTTGAAATATTTTTACTATTATAAAAAGTAATAATAAGCGTTCTCATTGACTTGGAAACAATGGGTTAGATTGGTTTTTATCCCTAATATGATAATGTAAAAGTTAGTTATATCTAGTTTCTATTTTTCTTAATATGGATAAAAAATTTTTTAATGGTTTTTATCAGAAATAAGATATTTCAGTGAAACAATCAGTATACAATATGCCTATATTTAATGGAAGCATCTTTAACTGATTTGTTTGCTATTAAAAAAATGAAAAAATAAAAATTAAATTATTCTCTCAAAGAATTTACGAGAAAAAATATTTATGAATCTTCAAATTATGTTATAAATTGTGTATATTAAATCAATATATTTTAATTTACAGCAAACATATTATGTGATAAATGGAAAAGTATACTTCAAATAAAATTAATACGTCCTTAGAACTAATTTATAATATCATTACAGACGTATCCACAAAAATTCCTGCATACAATTCTTTCATTTATATCTAAACTTTATGCATAATAACTCAATAAAACACTCTCAGTATTCATGTATCTTCATCATTCTTCATCGATGTTGACTTTACAAGCAGAAAAGAAAGATTAAATTTTGATACATTGATACATTAAAAAGTTTTAGTATTTATATCTAATTTTTCTAACAGTGATAACAATAAGAACAATGTTTCTTTAATTAAAATTTGAAAAAAAAAACAATTAAACCATTTAAATTATATTTGTTCATCGCTTAAGAAATTCCATATTATTACGTCTTTTTTTTGTTTCTAATGGCGGGCACACTTGAGTAATTAACCCATTTGCCTAACAAGGCCGGAAACTGCTACTCATTTTATTGTTACCCGTGGGCACCTGTGAACCAAGTCACGAAGGTACGAGTAGCATCACTCACGCCACACAACCACAAACCCGTTTATAGGGCTGGCCACATTCATCCATCATCTGAGGAAAGGACAAGAAACACAGAGAGAAAGTACATCAATGCCCGAGCCGGGATTCGAACCCCGGTCCTCCATAGTCAGGTACTCTAACCACCAGACATGGTATTCGACTTTATTATTACATCTTTAAAACAATAAAAGTTAAAAGTCGCGTTAAAAGTTAAGTTGAGTAAAAAGTCGCGTTAGCAAAAACGACGAATATTTTTTTATCAGGTAAATGTTTAAACTTCTATTTTAAAAGAAAATGTCAGACAATAAAAATAAAATTTCTTTCACCAGATAAAAAATCCTTTAAGAAATCTGAATTTTACTAACCTAAACACACACAACACAAACAAAATTATATATATATATGATATACACTACTGGCCATTAAAACTGCTACACCAAGAAGGTGACATGCTACAGACGTGAAATTTATACGAAAGGAAGAAGGTGCTGTGATATGCAAATGATTAGCTTTTCAGTGCATTCAGACAAAGCAGGCGCCAGTAGCGACACCTACATTGTGTTTAAATGAGGAAATTGTTCAGCCGTTTCCTCATACACAAATTGCATTTGAACGTTGCTGCCTGGTGAAAAGTTGTTGTGATGCCTCGTGTAAGAAGGAGAATTGCGTACCAGCACGTTTCTGACTTTGATAAAGGTCGAATCGTAGCGTACCGGGATTGCGGTTTATCTTATCGCAGAATTGCTGCTCGCGTCGGTCGAGATTCAATGAATGTTAGCAGAATATAGAATCGATGGGTTCAGGACGGTTATACGGAACACTATGCGGGATCTCAACGGCCACCTATCACTAGCAGCCGAGAAGACAGGCATATTATCCGCATGGCCGTGATGGATCGTGCAACCACGTCACGAGCTGTGAGTCAAGAAACGGGGTCGTTTGGAAGACAACAAGTGTCTGCACGAACAGTTCGACGACATTTGCAGCAGTATGAACTCTCAGCTCGGAGACCAGAGCTGCGGCTTCCCTTGACGCTGCGTCATAAACAAGAGCGCCTTCAATGGTTTGATCAACGATGAAAATGGGCGCACGAATTGCGAGATGTCATCTTTTCAGATGAATCCAGGTTCTGTGTACAGCATCATGATGGTGGCATCCGTGTTTAACGGCATCGTGGTGAACGCACACTGGCAGCGTGCATTCGTCATCGTCATACTGGCCAGTCACCTGGCGTGATGGTATGGGGTGCCATTGGATACACACCTCGGTCAACTCTTGTTCGCATTGACGGTGCTTTGAACAGTGCACGTTACATTTCTGGTGTATTACGACCCATAGCTATACCCTTTATTCGAGCCCTGCGAAACCCTACGTTTCAGCAGGATAATGCCCGACCGCATGTTGCCGGTATTGTACGGACCTTCCTTGATACGGAACATGTTCGGCTGTTGCCCTGGCCAGCACGTTCTCCAGATCTTTCACCAATAGAAAACGTCTGGTCAATGGTTGCCGAGCGACTGGCTCGTCACCAAATGCCAGTCACTACGGTTGATGAACTGTGGCTGTAAGGAATAGGGTAACTCTACCAAGGATAACTGTTTTAAATTTAAATAAAATAAGTAATTCTGCTTATTTAAGCAAATCAGTATTCACCTTATTTAAAAAAGCATTTTATTTGAAGAAAATCAGCTTATTTAAGCAAAGAATTTAAGACTATAAAGAAGAATAATTTCTTAAAGATATAACATACTTTTAGATGAAACAGTATATTTGTTATTTAAGAAACATCTTTTTCGATTCTTTATTCTTTTCTACATTTCTTTTTCCCTGATGCAAAATTTTAACCGCATATTTCATTAGTGTAATATACTTAAGAAGGTTTTTTAAGAAGAAAAATCTTTTATAAGTCCGTGTCTTAAAATTTGTCTCACATTACACCCTAATAACTTATCTTTAATGACCATTTGCAATAATCTGCATAAACTCGCAAGAATAAATTTTATCATTCCCCACATTCTTATCAAATACATAAAATCATTAAAGACCAATAGATGAAATATATAAAGCAAGAGGTTGCTGATCTTCATTACAATTTATATCATTTATATAACTTAAACATTCTCAATTCTTTGTTCTTAGATAATGTTCAGGGTTTGTCCTCAGATAATGGTCAAATGTTCAGGGTTGGTTTAATAGGATTTAAGAATTAATTTTTTTAATTATACACTTTTTTTAACTTTTCAACTGCATTTTCATTTAAAAGTTGTCAGTATCTTTGATGGAAATAATTTAGTTTTGATTTTTCGAACTTTTTTACTTGCTACACAGCCTAATACTCTATTTAAAAAAATTTTAGATCCAATAAACCTCATTCCAAAAAGAGATATATCTTTCAACAATGTAACCAAACAAAATAAAACTACTGTGTACAAGTACACATGTAAAATTAATTTTATTTTCACCCTTTTAACTTAAGATGTCTTAAATAAATTATTTGCTAATTTACTAAAATTTTAATTGAGCCTGTTTATCTCATCAATACCTGTAATTTAGTAAGTAATGTAAAAAAATTATAGAACAGCAAAACTTTTATTTTTGAAATGATGATATAATATTTTTATCCGCACATGCTTACTACTGACTTAATCAAATTACTTACAAGCATTGGAATTAGTTGGACTTGGATGATATTAGTTTGGGGAAAAATATATCCATTATTTTTTCTGTAGACGTCTGTAGTGATCGCTATATCGTGAGGTATCTATCAAACAATTTCAGATTTATGCTCGTTGGAAAGGTGACTTTTGACACTAAAATATTCTCTTGCGGTTTTTTGTTTGATTAATTCAGTAATGAGTACAAGGTTTTAAAAATAGAAGACTACAAACAGAAAATTCGATACATTTTAGTTTTCCTTTTATAATGGCGAAAATGCTAACCAGGTGGCTAAAATTGTGAAAGGTGTTTATCGTCCTATATATGACTGTAACAACCAGTTACGCACAATTTTGGTTTCGTCGATTCCGTTTGGGTATTTGGAAGCTAAAGATGTACCTCGCATGGATACAACATCGTCGAGAATGTCTATAAAATATCAAAAATTATCAAACTTGACAGCATGTCAGCAGTCGTAGCTTCGCACAAGACCTAAAAATCTACATGAAACTGTTTTAAACCTTTTTACAAAGCGAATCTGAAATAAGTTACAAAAAGTTCACGTAAAAATAATGGATTTCTTTTTCCCTAAACTAATATATTGGTTTTTTATAAGTATCGTATAATTAGGAACGCTTTCTTGGTTATATTACTTTCGTGTTACCTTATATATTATTGTAACCTAGTAAATTAGATTTATACTGTCCTTCGAAAAAAATTTAGTTGTTTGCTTTTAACAACTATCTTTAAATTCTTCTTAAATATCTTTAAAGTTAAATATTTTATTTCTTCTCAATGCGAAAAACATTAGTTAACCATAAAGTGTGAGTGTGAAAAAATTGAATTGTTAACATGTAATACCGATATGCAGATATCAATGTAGAGGATATCAATAATAATGTAGAGGATATCAATAATATATAGGAATTAACGAGTTTTCATTAGAGTTGAGAAATAAGTTCTCAAGATTGTTAAGTGATAATGACAGGAATTTACCGTTGAAAAGTTTTTTTTTATTTCATTTTCAAAGATTACGAGGCAAAATCCAAAGGAGTTTTATCAGAAAATGTAAAAAATGCATGATTACGATTATTTGAGTAAGAATAAAGTTAAAAAATATGAAAGACACACACAGAAATAAATAAACTTCCTTCTAAATTTATTTATTTTAAATACGGTAATGAAGTGAGGTGAGATATAGATAAAAAATGATGATAATATTTATTCAAAAAATAGTGATAATATTTATTCAGAAAATAGTGATAATATTTATTCAAAAAATAGATAATGCTTATTCATGTTCATCCTTTGTTTTAACTTAATAAATTTTAATCTGCTCTTTCGGGGTGTTTTCTTTGCAAACTGTATTTGTTAAAAATTTACCAGTTGGTAAATATGTATTTCTAAGTTATTTCCTTTACAAAGAGAAGTATAAAAAAGAAAAAAATATTACTTATTTTCATTACAAGCGGAAGAAGTACAATAGTTACACGAATAGAAATCTAAATTTGTATTAAAATATTTCTGTTAAAACTAATTATCCTAATTTGGGACATAATTATGAGTTGAAATAATGAAGGATGTCATCATTCTTGTTTGTCTTTATTTTAAATACTTATTTAATTTATACTTTTTATTTCAATATGAAAAAAAAATTAGTTATATAGTTCCTTATAATAATTTCAAAAATTGATTGAATCTTGTGACGTATTTTACAATCACGAACTAAAAATTTTAAGATTGAAATTAGGCGAAGAATAAGTTAATAAAGGAAAAAGATAATCTAAGCTCATTTATAAAGCTAGCAATTTTTTGTAATAGTAAAATATATTTGTAAATCATAAATAATGTCTAAAAAATTAATTTATTTTAAGCAAATATTAAAAAGTTTAAAGCGAATAAGGATTCAATATATTTAATTTTCTTGTATTGTGCCCGTACTTGAATTCATTACATTGCATACTTGTTGATTTTAAATGTACTGTTTAGTGCAAATAATACTGTTCGCACCAAATGTAAAAACTTGAAGTTTTTACATTTCAGTATATTAGGTAAAATATTTCCTAAAACATTTTTGAAAAGTAAACTAATATGCCATAACACGCAAAAATTAATGAGGTATTTCATAAAAAATAAATAATATGAAATTCAATTGAAAATTTATCAAAAAATGGTATCAATATTTTAATTTTTCCTGAATTATCCGTTAATTTCGTTTTTTCTTGCACAATTATCGTTTACTATTTAATATAAATCTAAGAAAGTTTTTTTTTTAAAAATAAAAGAGAATTGGAAAAACTGCTAACTGCCCAATATCTAGTTGTGAATTCACAACCTAAACCCATTCAAAAGTCAGATTATTAATCATTCAGCCACATTCAAAATTTTAATAAAAACTTCAGGTTTAGGTTTTATAAAGCTGTCAAAACTTTAAATTTCTATGATTTTTTTTTCTTCCTTGTAAGATATAATTTTTTTTTTTTTTTTTTTTTTTTTTACTTAACTAAAATCTTATGTACATTATATATGAAATTGTAATTAAAAAAATAATTTTTAATACACTTCAAATGCTGACGTGAATTAAAGTGATTTTTTTATAGATAAAATCGTTGTTTTATGATTACAAATACTCTTCTGAATGTTTACAAATACTATAAACTATACAAAACCTTCTAACTATCATTGAAGTTTCACATATATTGCAATAAATATTGTTCATTTTATGAAAATGGTCTTCATCAATCGATAAGTTAAAGGCAATTTACTCAATTAATTTAAAAAAGAATATGCACTATTAAATAGCACACATGCTTTATTTGTGTTCATGAATTTTAGATAATTATGGATTGCTTTTTAAAATAGCAATTGCTTGGAGTATATTAATGAAAGAAGATTTTATTCAATAACAATTTTTGCAGACTTCTGCTATAAAATTCGTTTGCATAAAAAAATGTCTTAAAACATGAAACAAGATCTTATATTTTATTTTAAAGACAAGTTTTCAAAAAAATCACTTTAGATAATCAGTCGATCTCATGGATTATAAATATACGTAGTCATGGTTTGAAATATTGTCACAGTGAAAAGTTAAATCTTCTTAAGTTTTGAAATTTATTGCAAAAAAATATTTTTATGTCCCTTCGAGGAAATATGGAAATGCTTCATGCATTCAAATTTTGTATTAAAACTATATTCATTAATAATTATTTTTTAATTTCAAACGAAATATTATAATTGCTTAGAATATTCTACTGAAATCAATATTGATTCATTGAATGCAAATAAGTGGAAATTATTAGAGTGTAAATTATCAAACAATATGAAATTAAAACTAATTTTACAATAATTAATGATTATTATTAAAATTCTCCGTTTTCAGGATAATATTTATGTCTTTTAAATGCACAAGGGTGGAAATGATGGCATTTTATATAATGGGACGTAATGACGGTAGCCCACCTAGGATCTCAAAAGTAAAGGTGTCATAGTAAGAGGAGACAAAGAAGACATCCAGAAACTAGTTACTCCATAAAGGTATCATTTCACATGGAGGACATTGCGACCACTACATACTGTACATGACTCAACCACCAGACAAGAGGGATCTTTGATTGAATGAGCATTTGAACTCACTACCTTCCGATAACGAAAATGAATGTTACAGCTAACCAGCCCACTGCAACCTCACCATTGTACAAAAGATGTATATCTAATATTCTTTTCAAAATTTGAAAGTTTAAAGTTTTGAACTTTTTTCTTAAATTCTCGAGCTAAATTCAAGCCATTCACTTGGCATAACAAAATAAAAGTTCTATTCTTTCACTTGAAGTATTTTCTTCCTTCTACCACTTTTGAAACACAAATAGTATTAAATAAATAAAATTTTTTTAAAAAAGTTCTTTAATGAAACGCACATTCTTTCACTATGTTTTGAGCACTCGTTTCAAAAATGATGAAATGAGTGCAGCATTGCAAAAAAAAAAAAAAGATTATTTTTTACGCGTGGGAATAAATTTAATGCATAAACGTTTTAGGTTAAATCTGGCATGTTAAGTAATCGGAAATGTGTCCTTAGAATGATATAATTTCTTAAAAAATTTTATTTTTAATTTCACCTATAACTAATAAACATTTTTTGGTACATATGTGTGCTCTATTTATAATTGTAACCTGATTAAATAGAAATGTTTTTATTGTTCATCGATAGGCAGTTTGCTTTTATTGAATGTTTTGAATTTTTTCTAAGAGCTACACAGCTCAAAACAATTAAAGGATATTGTAAGTTTTGTATAAAATAAAGATAATGGCGAAATTTTTTTGCCGAAAAAGGGAGAAGAGAATCACAAATGCAAATTTTTTCTGATTTTCAAGCTGTAAAGTATGCTAATTTTGAGTTCGACGTCAGAAACGTCACTTCAGGGGCAGTGAATGAAATTTCAATTTGAAGAACTTTCGCGCATTACAGGGCCGGCGCTAGGGGTGGGCAAGACGGGCCCCTGCCCGGGGCGGCAACCTTGGAGGGCGGCAAATTGGCCCTAAAATTAAATTTCGCAAACTTTTAATCATTTTCGCTTTCTAAAATAATTGAGTTTTGACCCATGATATACTGAACTTTTTTGTTTAAAATGAATCATATTTTTAAGCATTAAGATATTTGGAATCAAACCCCTAACACCTTGTATATATACAGGGTGTTTTTAAAAATAAAGCAAAAATTTGTTTCTTTTTGGTTCTACTTTAAGTTCCCTTTCTATTGGAGGTTTTAAAGATTGGAAGCACCTCGCTAAGATTTTAAATCAACATGAAACCTCTAAAAAACATATCGAAAGTCAAAAGTTTTGGATTGAATTAAGTCAATGAATACAGTACTCTAAAACAATTGACAGTCATTTACAAAGACTTATTACCGCAGAAATAAATTATTGGGGTGAGGTGTTTCTACGAATTGTTTCAACAATAAAAATGCTTGCTCAAAATTGTTTAGCCTTCCGAGGTATAAGTGACAAACTTTACGATTTCGGTAACGGTAATTTTTTACAAATTATTCAATTACTTGCTGAGTTAGATCCAGTAATGGAAGAGCATATTCGCAGAGTGCTTAAAAAAGAAGAAGCTAAAGTGCACTATCTCGGAAAAGAAATTCAAAATGAATTGATTATTCTTTTAGCTGAAAATGTAACATCTCATATTATTACTGATATTAAAAAAGCTAAATATTATTCAATAATTCTAGATTGCACTCCTGATAACAGCAAGATCAAGCAAATGACAGTTTTAGTAAGGTATGTATCCATTGACAAGTCCAATGCCAAGGAGGTTTCCATTAAAATTAATGAAAGCTTTTTAGGCTTTCTTCCAGTTGAAAGATCGACTGGATATGAACTTTCAGCTCTAATACTTAAAAGACATGAAACATTGGGATTGAATTTGCAGGATATGAGGGGACAGGCTTACGATAATGGGGCAAACATGAGAGGCAGTAAATCGGGAGTACAATCTAGAATAAATGCGTTAAATCCAAGAGCATTTTCTGAAATTTTCAACTATGAATATCTTGCTGAAGACTGTAAATATAGACCCATTGCCAAACACTTTCTGATTGACAACGGATAATTTACTTGTATATTTTACAAGTTTTCAGTCGAAAATTTCTCCTTCTTCACTCGCTCCGCTCATTGGCGCTCGCTGAGCGCTGATTGGCCAGATTGTCCTCACGCTACAAGAAGCGTTTTCGTCGCCAGTACAGTCAAGCATTCCTTCGAGAATTATCACAGATGAAAGAGTAAAGGCCTGCTTCGCAGGCCAACACTCTGTATCCACACATAGATAACAGATAACTTTTCGATGGACCATATTATTAAAAATTCTTAGAATTTTGTAAATATTGTACATAAAACCATTTGGAACTGTGCTAGTAAATATATTGCTGTACTGTGTTATAAATAACCCCTTGTACTCTTTTGAACCCACATAGATTGCAAACGATAATGTCCTTTGTAAGCACTCTATGTGAATTCAACTTCATTTTTCCTTAAAATTCTAATAAAAAAAAGGGAAGGAAAAATTAATCTTTCTTTTTATATATTTATGTATATGTCTATTTATAAGAAAATGGATTTTTTTCCATTACTAACTCTTGCATTATAACCAAGATTAACATTTATTCTAGAACCATACTATAAAATTTTATTGTACATATTTATTCTTGTATTTACTTTTTTCATTTGTACATAAATCCTCTTACTACTTAAGCATTGAAAATACAATGTATCAACATTGTTTTGAATTATCAATTTCATCTGATATATTTTCCTAACATTAAATTATTTGAAATTTATTGGTGTTTTTTAATGTCATGCAAAGTGCTACCATTTTGAGAGCACTTATACTATCTACTCAAACTGTTATGTGATTAATTTTATTATGTAACTTCAATCATTATGCTTTTTCCATATTATTAGGAATAGAAGGTAAATAGCCGGAAGGCTAGACGCCTACCAACATAAAGATCTTTACCATATTATTAAAATATGTTTCCAGACTTACTTTGAAACCTCTAAGTGATACTCGTTGGGAAAAGAGAATAGATGCATTAAAACCACTAAGGTATCAATTTGGAGGGATATACGATGTTTTTCTTTACTTGCTGTTTGTAATAACTCAGAGGTTGACAACTCTACAAGAGTTGAGGCTTCTGGACTATTAAGTTGTGCCAAACAATTTAAATTCTTATGCTGCGTTGTAATTTGGTGCAAAATCTTAAATTGTATCAATCCTATAAGTAAGCTCTTTCAGACAAAAGACTATGATTTACCATCTGCTATGGAGCTCTTGAAAAATTGTAAAGATTTTTTCAAGGATCTTATATCGGACAGAGCCTTTAATGAAATGCTTTGCGATGCTCGAGAACTCGCAGACGAAATTGACATACGAGCTAATTTTGAGCTCACCCAGCCACGTCATAGAGTTCGAAGAAGGAATGTTAATTTCAACTATGAGGCAAAAGATGATCCAATAGAAGATCCTGCTTTGAAACATAAGGCAGAATTTTATTTTTTTACATTAGATAAAGCTATCAATGCACTCGAATCCAGGGTTGATTTGATCAGTACCCACAGCAACTATTTCCAATTTTTTTACAATATTTCTGATTTAACAGATATTCCTCAAAACGACATATAAAGTATTGTAAAGATTTAGAAACAGTGTTGACTGATGGGAATTCATCCGATATAATCACGCTTGACTTGGCAGACGAGATAGTAGCTGTTTTGGCTTTGCTAAACAAAAAAGAAAGTCCAGTTGAGATTTTAAAATTCATATCGAACCTGGATTTTGTTCCCAATCTTGGTATAGTTTTAAGAATATTGCTGACTCTCCCAATAAGTGTGGCAAGTGGAGAAAGGAGTTTCTCCGAATTAAAATTAATTAAAAAATTTTTACGCTCCACAACTACCGAGGATCGACTAATAAACGGCTTAATAACAATAGCCGTCGAACATGACCTGGCTGAAAAAATTAATGTTAAAGAAATTATAAAACAATTTTCAGAATTAAAAGTGAGAAAAAAACACTTTTAATTTCAACTCGTTATCTCGTTATCTAAATACAAGTACAGAGTGTCGGCCTGCGAAGCAGGCCTTTACTCTTTCATCTGAAATATTTCCAAGAGGAAAACTTGACTTTGTTGGCGATGAGACGCTGCGGCTGTAGCGTGAGAAGCTGGCTTGACTGTGGCGACCAATCAAGCTTTCAGTAGAGAACTGGTGGGCGGGAAGATAATACTTGAATAAATGGAATTATGTTCAAATATTTACAGCAACAGTCTATCCATTGTCTAAGAGAAAATGCCTAGCAATGGGTCTGTAAGGACAATCTTCAGTTAAGAATTTATAATTAAAGATTTCACAAAATTCATTTTCCTTACACTTTCTTCCTTTTTCAAAGAATTTTTTATTTAATTTAGCAATGTGATCCAGAATATTGTCAATTTTTAGATCTTTAGCGATATTTTTGTTTCGAATATACCATGGAGCATTGGTGATTTTTCTGAGTTGTTTGTTCTGAAAAACATTCAATTTATGTTTATCTTTTTCTTTAATGGTATGCCAAACTGGAGAGGCATAGGTTATAATAGGACGAATCATGGAGATATAAAGCAGTCTTTTAAGCTTGAGTGAAAGTTTAGAGTTTTTTCCAAGAATATTAGAGAGGCATCCAGATGCTTGATTTCCTTTTTTAGTAATGTTGTCAATATGTAAAGACCATGTAAGTTGGTTAGTTAAAGTAAGCCCCAGATATTTCGTTGATTTTACTTCAGGGATGATTTTATTGAATAGAATTAATTTGTCATGATTTAGATGTTTTAACTTATTTCTCTTTTTTCTCTTAAATACAATTAGTTGAGATTTCTCAGCATTAATGGCTATTCTATAATCTTTGCACCAGTTTTCAATATCATAAAGTATAATTTGTAATTTATTAATTGCAATGTTGGGTTGCATAGATTCAGCTATAATTGCTGTATCATCAGCATAAAAGGCAAGCTTTATATTATTTTCATTATTTTCTGTGCCAGGGAAGTCAGAAGTATAAAATAAATATAAAATGGGTCCCAAGATGCTACCTTGAGGAATACCAGCATTGATTTTTAGAGTAAGAGAGTCTTCTTTGTTGAAATTTACATGAAAAAATCTATTTGTCAAATAGGATATTAGAAGAAGTATGATATCTGGATTAAAATTCAATTTGATTAATTTGTAAATAAGACCTTCATGCCACACTTTATCAAAAGCTTTGGAAATGTCTAGCATTACCATTGCTGTATATATATTTTTATGAAAATTTTGGCCTAGAATTTCAGTAATTCTGATAAGTTGTTTTGTTGTGGAAAGGTTATGCCTAAATCCATATTGTTGATTTGGTAAAAGTTGCATATAGCATTTAATTCTAATATATATGATTTTTTCAAAAATTTTTCCTAAAGTAGGGAGTAGACTTATAGGTCTATAATTCTCTGGAATTCTGGGATCTTTTCCTGGCTTGTTAAATTAATTTCAACTCTCGGATTAAATGTATTTTTAATATGTAATAAAGTTTTAATATTTAGTGGTTTTATAATTTGTTTTACTTTTTTTTTAAAATCTGTTCTGTATTTTATAATTATGCACCAGAAATGACTCTTTCCTTTTTTTCTGCGCAACTCTAATTTTAATTTAGTGCCAAAAACAAATAAATAAATTAGTATTTTTTGCTAATCAAAACTTCAACATTGCTGATGATTGCAATTTTTTTACTCGTTTTATTTTACCATTAATTGTGGAAAGGGTTTAGGTTATCTCTTTTAATTTTTGTTATAAGGAGTGGCATTTTACCTCTTTGCCCGGGGCGGCGAAGCAGCTAGCGCCGGCCCTGTTACCAACGAACTGTACGACAAACTTTTTTTCAGATTTCCTCCCCGAATATAGTTCTAAAGAAATTGTTTAATTTTTATTCTCTAATCAAGTTTGATGATGATCTGAACTCTGTTTAAATAAATGAAACTTTAAACGTGTGTTCCCATAAATTTACGAGTATACTATCTGCAATTATCTATTTTTTGCACACAAACAGTATTGAATGGCTTTATGAGTCTAATATCCCATAATATATCAATATATAACTGTCGTATTCTTCTGTTAAACAAAAAATAGATCAAGTACTTTTGAAAAGAAAGTGAAAAAACTCAATAATATAAAATTTAAAATTTTTCTTATCGGGTTTTAGTTTCATAATATGTTTACTTTAAATATAAAATTTCTTATGTTGTTCTCTTTAATATACCATTGTGTGTGTTTTCTTCAATTAATCTGAGAAAATTTGATCATAAATTTTAACAATTGAACTTTTCATAAAAATTACCCTGTTCCTGAAATGTTTTGAGTACGTATTAAAATATTTATATGGAACACATTTTTAAAATTTATCTGCATTTCTTCCTGGTGTACTAACGGTCAGTAGTGTATTTGTTGTCTTTAAATACTTAAAATATCTCTCTAGTATATACATTTATTTCCTTTTTACAAGTTTTAAAATCATTGTTTTATAAGAAGGTGTGGTAGCTGAGAATAAGGGAGTGCTCACCGAAGGCGTCGTTCCGGATGACTTTTCTAAAAGTGGATACAATTTCTATTGGGGTTTCAAAAAGTGGGTTGGAAGACTATTATTTTTTAAATTTAATAAGGACAAATGTTCGCCATTACTTTCTTAAAAGTGAGTGAAGTTTTTAATTTGGGTTTGGGGGTCATTGTTTTTTAAAGGGGCGTAACATCTGAGAAAAATGGGGTTCTCTCCGAAGGGGGTACCCTTCCGTCTCAGTGACTTTTCGTGAGAAAATTATTATGGTCAAAAATAAAGCTTTTCTGAAAGCGGGTGTTATTTTAATGGTCACCATTATTTAATCAAAATTGTAAGAACCATTACTATCTAAAAGTATGTGTAGTTTTAATGGAGAGTTGGTAGCCATTGTTTTTTAAAAGTGAATGGAAAAACTAATAATTATAAAGTATGGAAACATTCCGAGTGTATTCGGAAGTTATGTTGGGGTATAGAGAATAGCATATATATGTATATCGCTGTTTGGAATATATATATATATATATATATATATCCTGAATCAAACATATAATTTTTGCCCTGAAAACTCATTGTCATAAAGATTTCTTTAAGCATTTTATTGTATTTCATTAACTCTATACAAAGGATCATCTTGCCGCCTACTCTGTGTAGTGGTTAGCATGCCTGACTGTGCATAGGGATGTCTGGGTTCGGATCCCGGATTGGACACGGATGTATTTTCTCTCTATATATCCGGTCTTTGTCTTTTCCTTGTATGAATGGAGTATGAATGGTTGCCTACCCTATAAAAGGGTACCTATGGCATGTGTGTTCAGAGGTCAAGTCAGTCTTCTGCTCTTCTGTTTCCTCTACAAAAAAGAAGCCGCATTGTACCCTGTACCAGATCTTCTGGACATGGTGTGGACGAACTTTCCTGCACCAGGGTGATAAGCAACAACAACAGGATCAACTTTTAGTTAAAAACATACTAATTCATTTAAGTTTCTGATTTTCTGTAATGTAATAATGAATATATTTTATTTGGTACGAAAATTCTTTTATGTAGAAACTAAGTCCAGACAGTGCATACAATTTTTATTAAAATTTCGCAAAACTTAATTTGATTCCCATTTTTAAAATACATACGTTATTTTTAAGCTTATAATTAGAACATGAAACAATCAAGTGTTTACAAATGCACTTTATTTATGTGGTTAACAATATGCCATTTAACATTTTTTAATTATTGTAATGTGCCCAATTTATGAACGCAGTATTCCCAATTATTATTAATTTACATAAGTGTAATGCATTATAACGGGATAAAAGTTATTAGAACATTTTCTCGAGTAGTATTACATCAAACTGTGTACTTCATTTTGTTTCTTTATTTATTTTAAAATATTTTATATTTAAAATATTTTTTATTAAAATTTATCATCTATTGCCTCAAAATGCCATTCACATGCATAGCAATGTTAAGAAACATTAAAATATAAATATGCGTATGTCCTTTCTAGAAACATTCTTCGGACTTAGAAATTTGAACACATGATTGAAATCATAGATTATCAATATCTAGATTGATGATGTTGAACTGTTCTATAATAAAGAATAAAATGGTAATTGCTTAAATCTAATTCAAAATTTATCCGCATATCTATATAAAAAGCGAACATTTCATATGTTTCAAATAGTACAGTACTATATACAGAATCACTCATAAAAAGCGAACATTTCATATGTTTCAAATAGTACAGTACTATATACAGAATCACTCATAAAAAGAAAACAATTTCTTAATATTATTTATAATCTTAATATAAGTTCCATAATCTTAATAAAAATCTAAATTGTAGATTTTGTAATTTCATTTTTTATTTTTAATTCAAGTAATTTAAATCTTCTCTGCAAGTTTCGCAACTCCTTAAACATTTCATGTTTATGGACTTGTTTTCCAATCACGTACCCAACAAAAGTGAGTTTTACAATAAAATGACTGAGTCGGATATATCACCTGAGGACTATGATCACGCTAAAACAGTTTGGAAAAGTTTCAACATTAAAAATTTAGACGAGTATTCTGATTTGTATGTGGAGACTGATGAACTGATCTTAGCTGACACCATGGAAAATTTTAGGGATGTCTGTTTGAAGACATATAAACTAGACCCCGCATGGTACTTCACTGCTCCTGGGCTATCGTGGGATGCTATGCTAAAATCAACTGGAATCAAATTGCAATTATTAAATGATTATGATATGATACTTATGTTAGAAAAGGGATCTAGAGGGGGGATTTCTCAGTGTTGCAATAGGTACGGGAAAGCTAATAATAAATACATGAAAGAGTATGACAAAAGTAAAGAATCTAATTATTTAATGTATCTAGATGCCAATTATCTATATGGGCAATGAGTCAGTTTCTACAATATGATGGTTTCGTGTGGGGTGATACCAATATTGATGTAACGACGATCCCTGACGATGCAGATACCGGCTATATCCTAGAATGCGACCTCGAATATCGCACATATTTGCATGATCTCCAATCAGACATACCGTTAGCCCCTGAGAATTGAATACCCGATGGTTCAAAGCAGTCTAAACTGCTAACAACCCAGTATGATAAAGAGTGCTACGTCATCCATTACAGGGTTCTGAAGCAATATTTGCAGCTGGGGCTAAAGTTGAAAAAGGTGCACAGAGCGTTGGAGTTCAGCCAGTCCAATTGGCTACAGAATTATATAGTCCTAAACTTTCAGATAAGAACCAAGGCAAGTAATGATTTCGAAAAAGATTTTTGGAAGCTCATGAATAACTCTGTATTTGGGAAAACAATGGAGAACATTCAAAAAAGGCTCGACATTAGGCTTTGCTGTGATTCTAAGAAAGCTGAAAAACTTATAGCTAAACCCAACTTTAAAGGAAGAAATTTTTGAAGAAAATTTAGCTGCTATACATATGAATAAAACTAGAGTCATCTTTGATAAACCCATATATGTCGGAATGAGTATACTAGATCTATCCAAACATTTAATGTACGACTTTCATTATAACTTCATGAAACCTAAATATGGACAATGCATTAAATTGTTATGCATGGATACGGATAGTTTTATTTACGGTATAAAAGCAGATAATTTTTATGAAGATATGAAAGGGATGATTGATTATTTTGACACATCTGATTATGCGGATGGTAATAGGTATGGAATGTCGCGAGTAAATAAACAAGTGTTGGGGAAGATGAAGGATGAAAATGCAGGAAAAATTCTGGAAGAATTCGTTTGGTTAACATCAAAAATGTATGCTTGTAAAACTGAAGTTGACTTTGTGAAAAAGTCGAAAGGAGTAAAAAAGTATGTTGTAAAAAACAGGATAAGATTTGAAGATTACAAGAACTGCCTGTTCAAGTATGAGGTACAGCACCGAACAATGAATCTCATCAGAAGCCCAAAACATTTACAGCCAAAACATACATAAACATATAGCCAAAACATACAACAGAGTTTCATTCCATACGTGTTAATAAAGTCGCCCTTTCCGGGAAAGCTGAAAAGCGACACATATTACCGGATGGTGTTAAGACTTTAGCCCTCGGACACTACATTATAAACAATAAACCCCACGAATAAAAAATATGATATAATAAATGGCAAACGAAGTAGATTGGAATGAATTTTCTAAGAAAACTCTTTCTGAAGATGTTTTGAGGGGACTGGCAGAACTTGTTAACTAGCAATTTGTCTTCCAGTACTCTCCTATGAGTGAATCCTTCATAGAGGAATATGCCACTGAAGAAGATTGGCCCATTATCTCTAAATACCAGAAATTGTCAGAACATTTCATTGAAGTACATGAAAAAGAGTTAGATTGGAAAAGCTTATCCAGATATATAACGATGTCTGAGGTTTTTATGGCAGAACTCAGCAATTTGTTAGACTGGAGAGCTATATCCCATTATCAAACACCGAGTAAATCTTTCATTCAAAAATATCACGAGAAACTAGATATGGAGATAGTTTCTGCTTTTCAGAAACTTAGTGAAAATATGATGGGAGAACATAAAGATAAACTGAACTGGCGATATATTACACGATATCAATATTTCGATGAAGACTTCACTATGGATTTCCAGAATGAAATAGACTGGTGTTACATTTTTAAATATAAACTGCATATTCTATCCGATCAGTTCTTCTCTCTTCAATACAGAAAAATAGCCTGCATATTAATAGCCGAAATATGTAATCAAGAAGCATTTATAAACCCTTTCAATGAACCATAAATGCAAAAAATAGAAATATATTTTTTAATAGTTCGTAAACTATTAAAAGATAATGTCTTCTTCTATTTTGCAAAACAGCTTTTGCAACCTGCTCTACAATGGATAAATATTTGACTATAAATAATATTAACAAGGCAAAATAGACCTCTTTAACGGGTGCAATAACTCATCAAAACTCTCAATTATTTTTTGAAACTTTTCTTCTAAATTTCCTAAGCGTTTGACAAATTCAACCCTTTCACTTAATGAAAGTATCATTGATTGAAGCTTCTGAAGTTCTGCTCGAAAGCAATAAATTAATGAGATGAAAGTGCATACCTTAACAAAATGGGTTTCCTTTTTATTCATTTCCATTTGTTTGTTTTTATATTTGTTGTCTTTAAATACTTAAAATATCTCTCTAGTATATACATATTTCCTTTTTACAAGTTTTGAAATCAGTGTTTAATAAGAAGGCGTGGCATATGAGAAAAAAGGAGTGCTCACCGAAGGGGGCGTTCCGGATGACTTTTCTAAAAGTGGATACAATTTCTATGGGTGTTTCAAAAAGTGGGTTTGAATACTATTATTTTTTTAAATTAATATGGACAAATGTTCGCTATTAGAAGTGGGTGAAGTTTTAATTTGGGTTTGAGCGTAATTGTATAAAAGGAACGTTACATCTGAGAAAAAGAGGGTTCTCTCCGAAGGGGGTACCCTTCCGTCTCAGTGACTTTACGTGAGAAAATTATTATGGTCAAAAATAAAGTTTTTCTGAAAGCTAGTGTTATTTTAAGGGTCACCATTATTTAATCAAATTTGTTAGGTGAAACAGAGCCATTACTTTCTAAAGTGTGTGTAGTTTTAATGGAGAGTTGAAAGCCATTGTTTTTTAAATGTGGGTGGAAAAAGTATAGCGTTTTTTCATACCAATGATTTCTAAAGGTGGATTCGATTTTGATGGCTAAAATAGGGCCATTACTCTCTAAAAGTGGCTGGTGGTTTAGCACCATTGCTTTTAAAAGTGGGTGAACATTTTATGGGGCGGGCTTATGGTCTGAACGTTACTGTGCCAGCTCCGACAAATGCAAACTATTATACGACATTAAAATATGGATTTCCAGACAACTATGTATTTGTAAAATTATAATATAGATTCAAAATTTCCCATTGTAAAACTTGCATAGCAATTAGCATCTGAGATGTCAAGTTATTTGGTGTTGCCAGTTTTCGAAAGTACTCCTTAATACCTAGATTAATTCATTCCATAAGTGCAAGTTCAAATTATATTATGTGTTGCTGATACCAACAGATCTTACATGATATATTTTAGTTCATGAAAATTATAACTAGCATTGTAACTTTGTAATTTGTATCAGCAAAATAACAAATTAAAAAGGATACATAATGGATTGGTTACAATGCCATTACAGCAGAAGGTGGTTGGAAGAAAAGTGCATAAACATGAAATGTTTAAGTAGTTGCGAAACTTGCAGAGAAGATTTAAATTACTTGAATTAAAAATAAAAAATTAAATTACAAAATCTACAATTTTGATTTTTATTAAGATTATGGAACTTATCAACTGTCAGAATTTTAAAAAATTATGTGTGTTTTAATGTGTTTTTCCTAAAAAGGATATAAAATTTAGAAAAGTTGGATAATATTTGTTTAAATATAATGCAAATTTCCTTAGTTAATTGTGTAATAATCTAGATTTTTTAAGGGTGTATTTTTCATTAATTACAGTTGTTTTAAATACTGACATAATTCATTTCGAAACTATTAGTCTGAATGTTTTTAATGATTATATTAATTGAGATTTAGCATGTGGAAGATAACTGTTATCCCAGTAGTTGTACCCTTAATATACCTTAATTTTCCTGAATGTCTTGTTTTTTTCATTTTAGGTTCAACAGAATTCGGCTTGCGATAGCATACAAGAGAATCACAGTCATTGAGCTTGTAAACAAAGTTTTTCAATGTATTTTGCTTATGTTATTTTTTGTTCCGTTTTTTCTTCAAAATTTTAGATATCAAATTTTTTTTTATCTAGATGTCCTGACGCTATGCAATGTAACACACGTTATATTTTTTGTCGCGATAGAAGTAACTATTTAAATTTGTTAGTTAAAATTGTAGGTTATACTTAAAATTTTAATTATAAGTTCCTAGTGATGTAAATCGGATGTGTAACTATTATACATAAGTTGCCCTTTACTGATATATGTTTCACTTTATATAATAAAAATATTATGATCAAATAAATACATCCAATTTTCTACGATAATTGGGATAATCTGTCTGCTAAAGGCCTACATTTATGTGGATCACTGCTTTCTAGCAAATATAAAAATTAAATGTATGCAATAAAGTAGAGAAACTATTTCATACAGTATCTTTGATAACAATATATGTGTGCTAGAATTATTGTGGTCAATGGAGAAGAATTTATAATTCCTTCCGAAAGAAAACTAATATGGATATTATATTTTTGTCACATGATTTATGATACATTGTAAGTTTTAAATAGAAAAACCACAATATATTGTTTTTAAGTACTTGCCCATAAAATTTTGATTGAATGTTGCCGTGTGTATATTTATAATTATGATAAAATGATTAGTTACTATTTTTTGTTAAAATTGTAACAAAAGTTAATATGCGATAAGCATAAAACAAGGTAGTTCCGCGTTAAACAAAAAACAAATTTTTAAAAAAAATTCTTCCTCTGTTCCAAATTAGTTGCTACATTTGAATACTTTTGTACTGATTATTGATTCTGATGATTTTATGATTTTGTTTAAACATTTTTCAGTGATTTCAGGGTACTGTGCTATCAATCAACAAAATTTACTTACCAAGCATTCGCTGCTTAAATCAGTACCAAGTTAGTTAAAAAAATACAAGTTTTGAGCTCTCTTAAGAAACGCCCCATTTTGTAAGGACTCTTCCCACAATGCATAAAACCCAATGAATCGTGAATTCATTAGGAAGAAAATACTCTTTCTTGCACAACAGTGGTAGAGTCCTCACAAAATGGGGCGTGCCTTAAGAAAGTGACAACCATGTAAATTTGCTTGGAAATATTTGTCTCAAAATAATTGCTACATTTGACTTGAAATGTATCAACATATCTGGGACAAAATTTTCGACTTAGATGTAGCAACTAATTTGGGATGGAGGTAGTATCTCTTTTTGATATTAACAAAGATTATCATAACCGTAAAGAATTTTGTTCGCAAAGATTTTTGGAATGTTTAAGTTCTTTATTTCACAGAATTTTCAGGTGTTTTGAAACTTATTAATACAATTCCTCTAAATGGTTTTGAGATAAATCTCATTAACCTAAAAAAAGGAATTTATTCATTGTCTAAAATACTTAAGATAATAGTTATTCAGAAATTAATAATACCGAACATATATACTTTGTACTTGTAAGCAAAATATAAACAGAAAATACATGGGTCCAAATTTTTCTCCTTCTTAATACAGAAGACACCTTCTGCTATGATTAACCTTGTCCATATGACCGTTTTATTATAATCCACTAAAATTCACGAGAAAAAGGATTTGCTACATTCAAGAATTTTGAAAATATTCATTTAAAAAATACCAAAATGATGAATGAATCCTGCTTGACCAACCAATACTCTGATAAACATTTTCGACTGAGATTTAAGAATCTGTTCACTCCATTCTGATTACTTTGACTACGAAAATGTATGTAAAGCTTAAATTAAAATTACTATTTTAAGAAAATAAAGAAGTGCAATGAGAGATTAATTCACAATTTTCGAATTTAATTCCATAAATACATTTTTTATAAGCTATAAAGAGGAAATTCATTACTGTTGAAATATTAGAAATAGAGTTAACATTATATTATCTACCACTCAACGAAATATTTGTTTTTAGTTATAAAATTAGAAATCACATCTTCGCTGGATGACAATCATCTTGAAAGTATATTTAGCTCTCGTCCGAATACTTGGTGATGAGAGCAGTGTGTAATGCGTAGTGAGCTTGAATTATGTAGTACATGGTTATTAATTTGTATAAGACTAAATGTGTTAAAATGAAATTCTCAGAGAGTATGCAAATAATAAACTTAATGTCATCATGTAAATGCAGAACTGGAGCTTAAGCATATTGCAAAAAATTTGCTGGAATATGTGAGGATTTTCTTCATTGGTTTTTGAAAACTCTGGAATTTAAATTGAAATTTACTTATTTTTTACTGTAACAAATATCACCCGAATTGTGTGTGCATTTTTACAGCTGCAATTAAACCTTTAAAAGGAGTCACGATATTCAATTGAAAAATACGGTTTGAATACAGATATAAAACAGGTTGTGTACAAAAATGTCATGTTGCAGATGTATGCGGTACACACATATGTATCTATCATGATCAACTGCATGCTTTCTCGAAGGCGGAAATTATGATTGTTTACAACTGAAATCATTTGTTTCGTGCTTGTGCACAGCCCAGTCTGATAATAGTAATTCAGGATTGATTAATTTGGATTAAACTGATTGAGTTATCAATCTAATTTATACATTTCTTCTGAATATTGTCATAGCTTGTTGCTGCTTCAATATTGTGCATGGTTGCGGTATATAACAATATGTAAACTAAAAATACACGTGTACGCTTTTATTTTTGAAGATGATTTTTTAAGTTGAATTTATGACAATTTTTTTACATTTGTTCATATAAAAACTGGTTATTATAGTCTGAGACAGATTACGATGTCAGAGTTTCTGAGACTGAACACAAAAATCATTTACTGTTGAATCAAATTTAAATAGTTGCATCTGGAGACGGCCATTGCAGACTGGTGATTCAATCTATATAACAACATGATACTTATGAGTTTAAAATTGTCTTATGTGGCCTTTCTATTTCGGTTATTCTTATTTCCTTTAGTAACGAAAAATTTTATTTATTTATTTCGAGTGGTCTTTTCAGCTATATTTACAGCACAACGACTTAATGACATTTTTTCCAAAATTGTTTCATTCATTTGGAAAAAGAGTGCGTCCTTTAATTATTTTAGTTTCATGCAATAAATACTTCTTGTTTACTAGAACTTAATGCAAGCGAATTATTTAATCTTTATGATTAAATAATTCGCTTACATACAATTTTTTTGCAATATGCTTAAGCTCCAGTTACGCATTTAGTGATGACATCAGTTCGTTTTTTAACACATTAGGTCTTTAACAAAATATTGGAAATGTACTATATAATTCAAGATCATTACACACTGCACTCATCACAAAGTTTTCGGACGAGAGCTAAAACAATCCTATAGAAATTTTACTACAGTAAATCTGTTATCTATGTGTGGATACAGAGTGTTGGCCTGCGAAGCAGACCTTTACTCTTTCATCTGTGATAATTCTCGAAAGAATGCTTGTCTGTACTGGCGGCGAAAACGCTTCTTGTAGCGTGAGGACAGTCTAGTCAATGAGCGGAGCGAGTGAAGAAGGGAAATTTTCGACTGAAAACTTGTAAAATATACAAGTAAATTATCCGTTGTCAATCAGAAAGTGTTTGGCAATGGGTCTATATTTACAGTCTTCAGTAAGATAGTTGAAAATTTCAGAAAAATCGCTTTCTTTACAGTTTATTGCTTTTTGATAGAACTTCTTATTAAGTTTGAGAATATGATCATATAAGTTGTCAAGTTTTAAGTCCTTGGCAATATTTTTATTGCGAATATAATAGGGGGAATTTGTAATTATTCTTAGATACTTGTTTTGAAAAGTATTAAGTTTCAATTTTTCATTTTTGTTAATTGTATTCCAAACAGGAGATGCATATGTTAAAATAGGTCTGATTTTAGAGGTGTACAGTAATCTTTTAAGTTTTAATGAAAGTTTTGATTTTTTCCCCATAATACTATGCAGGCAACCATATGCTTGATGTCCTTTTTTGATAACATTATTAATATGCATTGACCAAGAAAATTTATTTGTGAGAGTAAGTCCAAGGTATTTTGTTGAGGTAACTTCAGGAATATTTTTATTGAACAAGGTCAACTTGTCATGTTTCTGGAATTTGAGTTTATTTTTCTTTTTTCTTTTGAAAATAATTAGCTGTGATTTTTCTGCATTAATAGCAATTCTCCAGTTTTTACACCAGTCTTCTACTTCAAATAAGAAGAGTTGTAATTTATGAATGGCTAAATTTGGTTGCATTGAGTCAGAAATAATGGCTGTGTCATCTGCATAGAAGGCTAATTTTATGTTATTATTATCAGAATTTGGGAAATCTGCAGTATAAAATAGGTAAAGAATTGGGCCCAGGATACTGCCCTGTGGAACTCCAGCATTAACTTTTAGGGTTAAAGAGTCTTCATTATTGAAGTTGATATGAAAGTATCTGTTGAAAAGATATGATATTAGAAGTAAAATGATGTCAGCATTAAAATTTAAATTTATTAATTTGAATACTAGGCCTTCATGCCACACCTTGTCAAAGGCCTTTGACACATCTAGCATGACCATAGCAGTGTAATTATTTCTGTGGATGTTATGTCCAATAATTTCAGTAATTCTAACAAGTTGTTTAGTTGTAGATAAGTTATTTCTGAATCCATACTGTTGATTGGGTATAAGGTTCATGTATCATTTGATTCTATTGTAAATTAATCTTTCAAATATTTTCCCCAAAATGGGAAGTAAGTTGATTGGTCTATAGTTTTCTGGATGTCTAGGATCTTTCCCAGGCTTATTAAATAAAATAATTTTAGCACTTTTCCTGATGGTAGGGAAATAGGAAATTTTTAGGCAATTATTATAAATAATTTGAAGCTGCTCAATATATGATTTAGGTAGGTATTTAATCATGCAGTTGGTTATGTTGTCACATCCAGGAGCTTTTTTAATTTTTTGATAACTGCAATAATTTTTTCTATTTCAGCAGGGGGAATAGATGCAGTTGGCAGGTTGTTATCAATAAAATTTTGAAAAGTTTTGTTGATTTTTTCAGTGTGATCTTTGTTAATATCATGATTTGGTTGAAATTGATGAAACATATTATTTGCAAAGATATTGAGCTTTTCTTGGTTTGTATGGGCAGGTCCATTTGGTCCAATAATAATATGATTTTGAGTTGTTTTCTTGGTCAGTTGTCTAGCAAGTGTCCAGATAGAATTGTTTTCATTGCTAAGCTTTTCAATTTTGTCATCCCATTGTTCATTTTTAAAATGAATACAGAGTTTTTTTATGAGTTTGTTTAGTTTATTTATTTTGGGTTTGAGTCGTGGGTTCAGGGTTTTATGAAGTTGTTTACGAATTTGATTTCTTTCTTTTATGATAGCTCTAATATTCTGTGGCAGTTTTAGAAAATTTTCATAATGTTTGACTTTGTTTGTGGCCAGATTTTTTGCATGACTAATTTCTTGATTAAATTTATTTATGTCAGTAATAATTTTATGTTGCTCTTGAAGATTGATGTTATTTAAATTAGTGATATCTTCTATAATTTCATTATTTCTGTTAATTTTGTCCTGCAGGATATTAAAATAAAGTTGCCAATTTGTTCTTGAGATATAATTATTGCTATATTTTTTATTGAGTCCAAGACATCCTAGAACTGGAAAGTGGTCAGAGGAAAGCTCATAAGTTGTAGTTGCAGAGAGGGGAAATTTTGAATTTGTGATGAAGATATCAAGGATATCCTCTTGGTTTGGTCTATGGAAGTGCGTAAGTTCGATTGGGGCTATGATTTTAAGGTTGTTGACAAGAGTTGCATTATGTAGAGTATTACCATTTTGATTAATTTTATTGCATCGCCATACATTATGTTTACTATTGAAATCACCGCCAACAATTGTGGGGAATTTTGATGAGAAGATATTTGTTATTTCTTGGTCTGTTATTTGGTGAATAGGTCTATTATAATAACTGGTAATTTTCAAATTTAGATTATTTTCAAGATTTAGGATTATGGAAGTTTCTTCAAAACCATCTCCAATGTTGTTACTGTAGAGTGTAGCGTTATAAGATCTTTTAATAAAAATAGCAATTCTTCCGCCAGCGTGGTGTGTACGGTCCGTACGAAAAATGTTGTAGTTTGTAATTTTTAGCTTGATATTTGGCTTAAGATGAGTTTCAGTAATTAGGGCGATATCTATATTGTGATAATCTAGGAAGTGCATGACTTCAGATAATTTATTTTTTATTCCATTTGCGTTCCAAATCAAAATTTGTATTGGTGCAAAGTTTAAATTTTTAGTGATCATTATCGTCCATTTTTTCTGACTGAGGTGTGGCAATTGCCGCATTTAATTGATTTAGCAGCTGGGCAAGTTTGAAAATTCCAGAAGTTTTGACAAATGAAATTAGACTTTGAAGTTCTGTGAATACAGTTTTAGCTTCATTTATGGTTTCTTTGGCTTTGGTGATGGTTTCTGTTTTGTGAACTAAGGCGTTCGCATAAGATAGTTGAGGGTTTGTGCTTGGAATTATGATGCTTTTAATTGGCTCGACTTTATTTTGGGATTTGGGAAATTTAATGCATCCCTTGTAGCTTGCAGGGTGTGATTCTCCGCAATTTGCACATTTGGCTGGAGTTGATAGATCTTTTTGGCATTGCGATTGGTGATGATTGCCCGCGCATTTGACACATTTAAAAGCATGGTGACAAGACGTCTGTGCGTGATAAAAACCTTGACATCGGAAGCATTGGGTAACTCCTTTACGGCCTTTGTATGATTCAATTTTTACTACTAAGTTGAAAAGATGTGCTATGTTGTAAATTTTACGCGATTTATCATTTTTAGGCAGTGTCACTATAAATAGTGGTAGAAGAATTTTGTTGCCGTCTGCTTTTTTACTCATTTGTGTAATATTTATGATTGTAAATCCTTCAAAGATGAGCTCTTGACTTATTTCTTCTGGGGTATAATTTGAGGGTAGATTTCTGATCACCACCTTCAGATTCTTTTCTTCAGGTAGGAGAAATGTATGGTACGGAGTATTTGAGTCATCTAATAATTTGGTGATTTTTCTGTGAGTATCCGTATCTTCAACGTTAATTTTTAGTGTTTCTTTGCCTGTAAGTTTGCCAAAGTACCCTTTAATGCTGTTATTTTTAAAAGCTTCTTGAATGTTTTTCCAATGGAGATTTTTATCTTTTATAATAATAGGGGGAATGCGCGAGTTTTTCTTCACCATTTGAAATCCTTGATTTTCTTCTTTATTTATTAAATTTTCAGTGGATTCATTAATTTTCTTGTTAGATATATTAATATTTTCATTTATTTTTCTTTTATTCGAAATCATATTTGGCTTATTTCGTTTGGGAGTTGGGAGAGCTGAGAAGTCTTCATGGTCAGAGACATCCTCCTTGTCACCCAACTGCTCAAATCGGTTTTGGGTGGGTATCGCAAAGGGAAGCGGTGCATTAACTTTGATGATTGACTTGTTTACGGTCTGGTTATTTTCTCTTTGCTTGTGATAATTTGCAAGCAAATCAGTCAACTTCGTGAGTTCTATGCTGTGAA
>JAPDSC010087853.1:0-10228 GCA_026290005.1 Latrodectus geometricus | reverse complement strand
AGCATAATTAAACAATTCCATTACATTTTATTTAAAAGAGTAATAACGATAAAGAGTAATAAAAGAGCTTATAACGTAATATAGAAACATATTGCTTACTTTTACTTATTTAATTTTCGATTTCAATTTCTCATTTTTGAAAATTAGTGAAAATACAAATGTGATTCCCATTATTGTCATTTCTTTGTGCTACATAATATGAAGTTATAAGATATCATGAATTATAAACAATCAATAAAAGTAATAACTTTACAGTGTACGATGATTTTTTTCCTTTTATCGTTTTGGGTTAATTGTATGATCATACGTGTTGATTTATTATTATTATATTATTATATAATATTTAGAATTTAATATGTGATGTTATTACTAACAAATTTTATTAATTCAGAAAAATGTGCACAATCCATTCATGTTATATATTATAGTTTTCTATGTTATAGTTGCTCTATATAATAGTTTTGTTTATCAATTTAATTATAATTGTTTATCAATATACCAAAAAATGTCTTCTGATATGGATGAATCTATATTATCAGTATAACAGCTCATTTCATTAAAGTATTTAAAATATATCGTATAATATCATTGAATTCTTTCATTAATTTAGCTTAATATATCATTATGATTAATTTAATTTTAATGCCTTCTTTTTGTGCACACAAAATATTTATATTATAGCTTTATGCTTCAGTCCCAATGACAGAATGACATATATAAGTAATTATTATTATTTTAGTTTATAAAGGTAATATCTTAATATACATATACCAATATTTTCCTCAGATGATGGATGAATGTGGCCCACCCTAGAAGGGTTGTGGCGTGGGCGATGCTACTCGTACCTCCGTGACTTGGTTCACAGGTGCTCACCGAGTAACGATAAAATGAGTAGCAGTTTCTGGCCTTAAAGCGACAAATGGGCTAATGTACTTACTTGCTCAAGGGTACCCGCCATTAGAAATAAAAAAAATTGTCTGTAAAAAAAAAAAGTAAATTAATAAATGTTAACAACAACATAACAGAATATATAGACCAAATATTATTTATTGATTTTTTTCTAAGAAATTGTATTTTCTAAGTAATTTGTTGCTGCGAAGTTTTATAAAGTCAAGTACAGTTAATCGCTTAAAATGTAGTATCGTCAAAAAATAAAAAAATATAACTAAATTTATTTTGTTTAAATTAAGCAATATTCTTTTAAAGAGAGAGAAATGATAAGTTAAACTAAAATTACAGAAAATGATTTTACATTTTTCGAAGAATATCTGTGTGATAGAAAAAATAATAGGAAGACAGAGAGATTGAATAGAAAGTTGAAAGAAAGAAATGTGTTCAATTTTGCTTGAAAGAAAGTATTTTTTTTTATCTAGGAGACAAATTGAATTTATCAACAGCAATTTTACTGCTTATAATGAGTATTTTCATATAAAGATGAAATATCATGAGAAGTAACAATTTCATACCATGCACATTTGTTCACCATATTTATCAAAATAATTTAAAAATATTTAATTATTTATGCAAGAGAGATTAAAAGAATTATTTACATTTACACAGAAATAAAGAAAACCAATGCTCATTTATACAGTAAGCGTGAAACAATAAGTTTTCAGATTATTTCAAAAACTATATATTTTAAAATGTCTTATTGCTTAATGTTTTTATTGTGAGCACATAATTTCTAACTGTTGAACAACGAATACATTACCTCATAATATGGATTTAAGATTAATTTTAGCATTTAATTCATATATAAATAACGTTTTTTACGCCTTTCTAATTATTATTGGTACATAATTTTGTAGTCTATTAAAACATTATTTGATCCGTAAAAACTTTGAAATGCTAAGTTGATATACAAAAAAGCTTTTTTAACAATTTCATAAATACTTATTATTATAAGTGATAGTATGTTTATACTATCACTTATTGATTTTGGTTATCGACACTAAAGTAATATATAGTTAGCAGATTAGTCCATAATATAATTATTAATATTATTCATTTTAAAGTTCGGAAAATAATGAAAGGTAAGTATGTGTTTAAACTTAATGAAGACATACAACATTAAATTCTGTCTAAAAATACTAATTACGTGAAGGCAACATTGTGAAAAATGTTTCTGGTTTGAGAAATAGTTGAAATTTAGTTCTACATGAACAAGATGGCGAATTTTGAAAATAAATTACTTAGTATATAAAAACTAACTGAATTACATGACTGTAATATTTAACCCTCTTTACAAATTTTCAAAACTATTGTTTTATCGATTCCGGATTGAAAAAAATGTATACAAAATACCAAAATATACAAAGAACGGTTTTTATAACAGGGTTAAATGTAGGAAGATTTATTTTGCACTGACTCCTTGACATCATAGTTCCTATGGGTACCATGTCTGCATCACCTGAAAGTTAATAATTATAAAGATGATTTTTTTCTGCATTTTGGAAAATATTTTTCCCTATTTCCCTTCAGAGAGATCTAATTGAAGCTGAAATGGAAAATCATACTTGATCTCAAATCTTAAAGGAATCATAAATTTGTATTCAAGAGAAGTTTTGAAACACAGAATCCTGCATATCATTTATATGAAATTATAAAATACAATAAAAAAAGTTTTTAAGCATTAAATTTGTCTAGCTATAAGCATATGATTGAATATTCTTGTAAAATTTACATTTAATTTAAATAATTCTTTTTTATCTAAGCTTACCATGCTAAACCCTAAATCTTATTTGCTTAGAAGCTTTTTTTGGATTATTAATAAATAAAACAGTTTTCAAGAAACAAGAATTACTTTGTTAGAGTTATGTATATGCTATAAATTAATTGCTGAAGGAATCCCAATTTTAATTTTTGGTAATATTTGAAACCTTATCAGGTTTTAGATTAAAGCATAGTCCTACTTGCTCATGTAATACAGATTACAAGAATATTTATAAATTTAGAGATTTTAATTTCCATCAAAATCTTAATCAGTGTATTGAGTAATTAATAGTTAATGAAGTTTGAAATGTCAATATTTGCTTTAAATTTCTCAAGGAAAATACAGTAATTATTTTATTATATATAATACATTTTTACTTAAATAGTCCTCAATTTATTAACTGTATGTAACTTTTATGTGTAAGCAAATTTTGTAATTTTGATAAGAGAGTAACTTAGATTGCTTTTTTTTATCATGATTACAATTTTTTTTAACTATAGTAACATTAAAAAGAAGTGTTAACCAAATGTTTTAAAGATTTTTTGAAGATATAGGACTGTTAAAATTCAATTTAAATATATATTCATATTCAAAGAGTAACTGCAGTTCAAAAGTATAAAAAAAATTAATACCGGAAATATTAGAATTAGTTTTAATGGTGTTAAAGTAAAATATTTTTATTTCTTACATTTAACAAAATATTTGTAATTCATAAACTCACTCAAATAATATTTTTTTTTTATCTAAAAATAGCTGAACTGATAATGAAATGGTTAGTGCTTCTACTTTCGGTTCCACAGCTCATGTGTTTGAATACTACCTTTTGCCTGGAAGTTTGCAATGTTTCGGAGTTCTTTTTGAGCCGTAAGTCCCGATCTAATTATTATATTATTGTCAGGCCTCGTATATAAAAATTTTCTACTAAGCAACAAACAAACTAATATATCTATGAATACATTTTAATAACACAAAAGATATTAAAAGGACGAAACTGCATTTATATGAATATTCAAAATATATCAGTGTATATTATTTGAAGTGGAAATAAATTAATCGATTAAAGTCAAATTCTAAATTGATCAGAAAACGATTATATGATTAATATATTAAAAATATATTCATTCGAAAAATATTTATTTTTCATTCAATAAATTTTTTATTGTAATGTGATCTTTAGAAGTTCATAAATGCTGGAGAAAGGTATCTTTACAACAGATATATCTTTGTAACAAACTTAAATAAATTTAAACAAAGAAACAAAAACATTTTGGTGAGAGTGAATGAAATCCTTGTCGTCATAATAAGACTCATGAGTCTAATTACTTCCTCTAGGCTCCAATTTCACTCCTAGAGGCTGAGAGTATCTCTCTAGACTGTAGTTAACAAATTTTCTAAAGTTAAGTTCTCTGTTTGCGTAAAATGCCTTTGGGAATTTTATAACTGAAAATTATGCATTAATTGCATCTTCCATAATGATGTATTTGCGTGATCAATTTAACTTGGATTGCTAAAATTTGACGACTTTTCCGTGATATTCATATATTAAAATCATACTATATTTTAAATAAAATATTATTTCAAAAAGTAATGCTACTATATAGCAGCTAGTTTTATTATGTACACTTGTTTGTAATTGTTACCACTTCTTTGTAACTAGTTTCTACGAGGACTTATATTTTGATTTTCTATAAATTTATATTTTGATTTTCTAATAAACAAAGAATACTATTCATGTTTCAGCAATACGCATCATTAATCTAGTTTGATGAAAATATATCATAATAAAATAATTAAAATATAAATTTCTGTTTATGAAAATTTAGATTAGCAGTTTTATATTGTATTATGCTAACACTTCGTTTAATTTGATTAAAAATATTGTAAAAAATTTTACCCCAATTTAATTTTTAGATCATTCGAATGAATTTACATATAAATATTATAGTAAAATTTTTACTCTGAAATTTCAAAATATTGATCAATAATTCCAAAGCAAGTACAATGTAATAAAATTATAGTTGTTAGTTATTTGAATAAAATATATAAATTCAGTAAATTTTATTTGTAGACATAATAAGATTAACTTAAGCCATGCAACAGGGAATATATGAATTTAGATGGAGTAATGCAATCATAAACTTATTTTTATGGGCAAATTACGTACTTAAAAAATCAAGGTTAAGTAAGTATAACCGCCTTTTATGAAAATACGTTGCATCAAACAAATTATATTTGGTTACAGAGGTAAATAGAGTGTCGCAAAAATTACTAAATTTTTTATTATTTGTATAATATTCCAACGGAAATCACAAACTCTTCTGATTATGAAAATTAACCAGAATAACCAAAGTGTGATTCCTTTATATCCACACACAAAGCATTCGTAGAAACTTATTGTTAATGAAGACATAATATATTTCAGAATTGTATGACTTGATTTTGATAAATTTAATGAATTTTACCGTTGTTTCTTAAGCAAAGATCTGAAGAAATTTTATATCTTTTATTTTTAATAAAGGAAATATTTTAACTTTATCTTAATTTTCGTCAATAATTTGTTTGGATTCAGAACTACTTTTCAACAGTTTGTTTATAAATGTTGTAAGCTATATAGCTTTTCCCAAAAATATGAAAAAATCAAATATTTCCAATGCAACTTTTTCATATTCTTTTTAAGACATCTGGATGAGTTAATTTTGTAACAATTTTCTTCAATCAATATATATTAAAATTACGACTGTAAATGAGGATAGTATTTAATTTTTAAAATCAGGTAAAGCTGTCAATACAAAATATCAACATAAATTTTAATTAGAGTTTCTTATAAGGCATTTTTTCACTAGAGTATCTGCATTCTTGAGTTCCAAATCAAATGTGGAGTAAATGAAAGTATCTACCTCATTTGACGCAAACGTGATAAATGTTGTTGAAATTCATTCAAGCAATAATGTGCGTTTTCCTTGCTAAAAAACAAATATTTCAAGAAAGAAATTTGTTCGAGAAAATCTAAATCAGGATAAGCGTTAAAGGAGTGTATTGCTAGAAGTGAAACACATCTAAATGACGTACAAGGCCATAAGTCCTTCTGTGCTTCTACACAGTCATTGTACTATTTGCTTTGACACTGTATTTTGTGAAATAAATATAAATATTATTTAAGGATTTTAACATAACTCCAATCTTACCATCAATTATAAAACAACAACTGTATCATTTGCTCCTATATCAATGATCAATTTTAAAATTTATATCTTTTAGTAAACTTTGAATATTAAACTACTTCTCCCGTCAATTTATGTTACTTAGAAAAGTTCCATAACTGCAGCATTTCTTACCTGAAAATTCAAACATGTGAGATTGACACTATCACGTTTCCCTGATTCCTCTAATTTACTGTCTCGCTCGTGATGTTCACACACTTGTTACGACAGAAGTGTCATTTTATTCTTTACAATATTAATACAAGATTTCACTCTTTCCCAAGATAACCCGATTTTCACTTTCATATTTTTAATTATACAAGATTACTCTATTTTCACGTGAACTAAAAAATATGTTTATCTATGTAGTCTTTGGTTTATCTGAGTAATTGACGACATTGGTGAATGAAAATGGTATCATATGAATGAATATGAATATTATATCACCTTGTGGGTTTTCTTCATCAATAATGCTGTCTCTACCTTTTACATCGATGTGTTCGTTTATATTTTGTCAATTGAACTTTTGGTATTTGAAAGGAGACTGTGTTAGAACACATTGTTTTAATATCTGCAAAAATCGTCGTTAACATTATGCGCAATGTCTCTGAAATGGAATTATCCCTATACCAGATTAGAACCATCATTTTCTTCTATTTATGTTTTAAAATATCAGCTACAGAATGTCATCTAATTATGTGTACAGCCTTAGGCATTGCTGTTGTATAATACAACACTTGATATAACAGTAAATATGTTTGCAACAGAGAGTTAAAAAATGTACTATGGCATGCCAGAGGTAGATCACTCTGTCGGCTTTCTGATACTGTTGAAGCTCCCATGCGAGAACTTGTGAAGTAAATCAGCATTCAACATCTTGAGAACTTGTCAAGATTTGGACGTTAGAGTTATGTATATCAGTCATGTTTTGCATAAATGTGACAATCAAGTTCAATTAGTAGGTTCGCATAAGAGAACTCAAGCAGATGGGGGCAGACGTGATTAGTCATGCATTGATCTATTTCAATCAAAACAAGTTGAATGTTTCAATTTTCTTACTTCATTTTTAAATTTGCTTTCTTTTCTTTTTATCAGAATATTTGCAATATTTGTTAACAAATTTCGTTTTCAAATTTCTCATCTATTATAAAGAATACCATTTTGAATTTAGTGTAATAAATACAGCAAAGTGTTTTGCCAGAAGTCAACCATTAATCCAAGTTTACTTGTCTGTTTTTTGAAACAAAAGAATATTTATACATTATGGCTACCTTCTGAGGATGAATTTCCGCAAATCTTGAAGTATGCGACAAATATTGTTCTCAGAAGATCAAAGTTATGATGAAACATTTCGTCCCCAAACGTTGCGAAATGTTTAAGTCTAAAATTTATCAAGCTAATATTGCTGTTATTGACTTTTCTCCTCAAATTAAAATGAAATTAATGCTAGTTAATATCATTGATACAATGATATTGAGAAGAAACCAAAACTTACAGGAAAGCTAATCCGGGCATTCCCAAAAATATTCAATCAATAATATTATATTTATTTTTGAAATTTATTTAGAAAATTTCATTTTAAATATTATATAAAACTTCCATGTGCATACCAGTACTAGTATAATTTAAGATATGCTTTAGGAAAAATGAAATTATTCTAATTCAGTGCAAAATTATTTGTAAATTGTGCTTTTAAAAATCATTTCAAAAACACACATTTGATTTAAAGTGAGACTTAAAACAAATAGAACTTAATATAAAAATAGTATGCGTTGGCATTAGTGTTGGATTTTCTCTTTTTAAGTTGAAAACATCTTAATGATATGTTAATTTAAAATCTTAGGAAAATTTCAGGAAAAATATTTTGGATACCAAAAAATTTTTAATTTTTCTTTAAAATTTATAAAGCAAAATAATTTGTGATTCCTTATTTTCAGTAATTAACTTGTGTCACTCTTAAAAGTTGGATTATATATGCTAAGTATACACTAAATAAACTCTATTATTGCTTCATATTTTATTAAGTTTACAGAAATCTCTACAAAAATTTCTGTAATCGAGAAAATGAAACACTAATTTTATGTAACTTTAATTGACAAAATATAACCTACTATCACCTATAATGTTAATAATTGTAACTTTTTCTCGAAATATGTTAAAATTAAAATTGCATGTTATATATAAGGTTAAATCATTAAAGCGAGAAATTTCCCAGTAGAAATTATTATGAATTTAAAAACATAAATTCAGTTTTAAAATAAAAATACCTTAAAAATGTAGTCAAATGGAAAAAAATAAGAAAAAAAGCAAGACTAAATATTAAAAAAATGCATTTGAAATATTCAAAACTATCTCAGTAAGTGAGTAAAAAAATTTTCAGAGACACTTAAAAGCTTATTGATGTTTAAGCATCTGAGAAAAATTAGAAGATTTCGAAAGTTAATTTCAATGAAGAATTGAGTTTTCAAAAAATAGTTGCATTTCTAAAGAACATGCTAAGATATAGTGTTCACCCTGTATATTTATTTACTGTGACCAAAAGGGAAAAATTTTATTTATTATAGTTAACTAATTTAGCTCTGGTAATACATTTGGATCCATTTTGACAAAAATTTCCCAAGTAAAAATAATTTTGAAGCTATGCTCTCACGATTTATGAGTTTTACTTTTTTTCTTTGAGATGTCCTAAGCCCATTTTTTGTTTTAATTTCAACATAATCCTTTGTAAATATTTACGCAAAACGTTTATGGATTATTTTGTTTCATAATAAATTGCAATTCAAAATGGACCAGGATTCTAATTTCTATCGTATGGTTATGTACGTATTCAAACATACACGGTATATAATCATGATTATATAAGCGATGTAAATACATGTGTGGGGAATTTTTCTTAGTAAATATGTGACATTAAATGAAAAAATAGTTTCTTTCGGTATAAATTGTCTATTCCAATAATACATGAAAAAAAAAGCATTAAAATATACAATTGGAGCTAAAGATTGTATTTTATTTATCTAAAGGTTTAAAATTACATGAAATAGTGAGCGATGACATTATGCTCGTCTTACATATTTGAGAAAATAATATTAAAAACGGATGAATAATGAATAATATAATAAGAAAAAATGAAAATATATATCTTTACATTATATATCTTGGATTACCTATTACAAATATCAAAGATATTAATTATTCAACAGTTCTGTGCGTTCATAGAAGAAATCATATTTATCTTATGGATATCCAAAAGTTTAGTTTCTGTTAAAGCATGGAGAATGCTAAAACAAATGATACTTTGCAAACAATTACAAGCAATCCTTGATTATAATTTTCCTAATAGTAGTGATAACACTTAAAACTATTTAACGTTACATTTGTAGGAGGAATTTTAGTAGACATGTAATTTTATACTTTAAAAATGCACATAAATCTTGGCAGTGCAAGTGAATATTTTATTTATCGTACTGTATTTTTAATAAAGAACATTTTCAATATTGAAAATAAGATTATAAAGCTGATAACTGTTTCTCATGTGATGTATGTTACTTTAATCCATTATCTTGCCAGCAAATTCTTAAACTTTTATCATTTGCAAAATAGAAAGAAATAAAATTTATTATGAAAAATTGTTATTAAATTCTGCTTATGTATAAAGCCAAATATTATGAAATGCTAAAAGGAAAGTTTTTATTATATTCATACTAAATTAATATTTCGTTTTAGTTAAGTGTAAATATATGTTCAAAATTTATAAAATGAATGCATATAATGATATAGTTTGATGTTTTCCTGTAAGTAAACGTTTGAATTCTATGAATGATCGATGTAAAATCGGCAAATATGTCTTCTAGTTTAATTTCAAATTAATATATTACTTAAATTATTCTTATAAAAGTAAATAGAAATTTATTATTCTATCCTTGTTATGTCAGTATTTCTTATGGTCATGCATATGATTTTGACCGTATAAATATATTTGTTTCTGTTATAAAAATTACTAAAGATAGTATTTATGATATCTTACATGTATATAGAGTGAATCATCATATGTTCGGCATTCTATGTAGATTGGAATTGGAATACTGCTAATTAATTAAATTATTTCGCATTTATAGGACTTACATACATACAAACACACAAACACACACACACACACACACACACACACACACACACACACACACACACACACACACACACACACACACACACACACACACACACACACACACACACACACACACACACACCCACACACACACACACACACACACACACACACACACACACACACACACACACACACACGCAC
>JAPDSC010087844.1:0-20376 GCA_026290005.1 Latrodectus geometricus | reverse complement strand
CAAATCAGTTCGAGTGAGAAATTAACGAACGTAGAGGAATAAACAAACGAAATTAATTATGATAAGAATAACCTTCTAATTTACTCTTTGAAAGTTGTGAATAAAAACTGACTACTTGAGCATTTGAAATTAAATAAATTGAATATCTGAAACAATGGAATCAAAGTAAGTAATTCAAGAGCAGATATTAAAGTAAATCTGAAATGCGGTTAATTATTACATAACTGACGAACTGTAAAACTGCGTCTTTTGCATATTAGTTTAAGATGCCGTCAAAACATGTTGAGAGTAGTGGACATGATATGGTACTCACTTTTGGTGTACCAGGTCTGGAATGACCATTAAGACTACGAGGTAAAAGGTTCGAAGGATAGGATGGTGCGGAAAGCGCTCATGGATTTCATAATGACATGTTACACGATAGATACAGATGTAGAGGTGCCATTTATTCCCTAAACTATTTCCTGATGCATTGTGGATGCGAATCTGGAATCCAAAACGCCAGTTCCGTTTACTGCTTTTAACACCACAACATTGGCGACTCCGTTTACAGTGGTCTAAGCCCGAGCAATTTGGAATGCTACAGATTGGGAAAATGTGATGCTTAATAATGAATCCCGGTTCGTTTTGGGGACAAATGATAACTGCGTATGGACGTCAAGGTGCTTTGGTGAACATCCAGCCATACTGTCGTGCGTAACATTGCCCGCACAGCATGCATAATGTCCATAGTTTGAGAGTCCATATTTTATGATGGCCGGTCCATTCCAGTTACAATAAGAAGAATCTTAACGGACAAGCGTTATATTGATCACATTTTTCGAGTTCATGTGGGACCTTTCATAAATGGTCTTCCAGAGGCAATTTTCGATTAAAATGAAGGAGTTATAAACGAGATAATGTTCATCCGCATACAACTGGAATTACTCAAGACTTCCTACGACATGTTCAGAGTCTTCCATGGCCTACCATCTCTCCGGACGTGTTCCCGATAGAACATGTTTAGGACCAGGTGAAATGTCAGATGCCTCCGTATCACTCTGCACATGACTTTTTTTGAGGAGGGGGCTGTCCAAATGTTTGGGCCCATATGTCTCACGCCTACTCCAGACGTCTAATGAACTCTATACCGAACCGTCTGGATGCATGTATTGCAGCAAGAAGTGGTCCAATGCACAATTGAGGTTGCACTTATTTGTCTAATTGTACAAACTATATTTGTTTTATTGTATTGATTTTGGGATGAAGTGAATCTCATATCTGTATCATTATGAGTATTAAGTTTCATTTCAATTTCACGCTTCTTTCTTGGAACGCTATTTTCAATGTTTCTGAGTGTATATACTCTAATTATTTCATGATGTGTTGTGCTTATCATTCTTTCAATTCTAATCAAATTCTTCTTCTTATTCTTTTTAAATAATTTCATAATAAGGAATGCTTTACAAAAATACAACAATTATTCATTAGTGTAAAATAAGATTCAGTAATAGCAACATCAGATTACGATACTGGTTCTAAAGCATTTTTATTTATATTTTTATATCTAATGTTCTGATGGTCAATATTTACATTAAAGCTGATTCTTTTAAAGCACTAAAATAGTATACAAAAGCTTATATCTTTAAATTTTGTATTTTTGCAATAAGTTAAATTCAATCCCTTACTTCATTTCAAAGATTTACGTAAAATTATTATCTTTATATTTACTTGAATTTGTTAAAAAAAGTGAATGAAGGAACTAAAACATAGAAGAATAGTAATGAAGATAACTCAATTTGCTTGCCAATGTTTTTATAATATACATACAGAAAAAAGATAAAAGCGTTTGAGAGATTTAAGCAAATCTATTCTGATTATTTTGGTTAATACTATTAAATGACACTTTTTTGGAAAAGAGTTTTATTAGATTTCCAATGAATTTAATAAAGTATGTATTTAAGTAAATACACAATATATATTGTGAATATAAGTTTCATTCATACGAGATTTATTTAAAAATATCCTTGGTTATGAGGCCTTTATGGGTTCGTTATGCATTGAATGATCTTGCAACTCGCTGGAAGAAATTCAGATCAACACCTAAATTCATCAAAGAATTTTTTATATATATTTATTTTAAGGGAAATTAATTTTAGTAAAATGGTTATTGAGGAATAATTTACAACTATTACTATTAATTAATTCTTATAAACTACGTTAATGTTTTAATTTTCTTAAATATATTTATATTTACATTAAAATTGATATATTTTGATTTCAATAAATTTTGTATTTATTATTTTACTTAATTTAATTTTAAAAATAAAGATCAGAAGGATTTTTCTTGTCATGTGTTTTTAAAAAATGGGAATAAATTATGTCTTTGAATATGTAAGTTCACATTTAAAACCCAATTTTCTATTCAGTTTTTGATTCCTTTAAATAAAGAAGCAAATCTATCAGAAATAATAAAAAGTACTCGTTGAATTGTTTACTCTTTATTTTAAGCATTTTTTTTATATTTAGAATCATTCTCCTAAATTCATCGTTCTTTTCAAAATGTTCTATTTCTGGATACTTTTAAAAATACACGATTATTTAAATGTGAATTATTGATTAGTATTAAATTACTCATTACAAAAACTTTTATCTTGTGTCCCCAGGAATTCTTTCTCAGGACTTTTTTCGGATCCATTCTTTATACTATCACATGAAGCGAGCGTTTACAAATTGGAATTAAATACTGGAAAATAAAAATAGATTTCAGGACTAAATTTTATTTGTGCTGTTTCAGAAAATCTGTTATATTTGTGAGAAAAGAATGATATTCATTGAAGCATTAATTTGTGCAAAAAAAGACATTTAGTTTTAACTGCTTAGTAAGATATTTATTTATATTTTAAAAATGGAAAAAATGTAATTCTATTGAAGTATGTATTGATTTTGCCGCTTATAATTGTTAAATAAGTAATGTGAATTCATGTTTTAATACTGTCCAGTTTTTTATAAGATAAATGTTTAAAAAATACTTAATCACTGAAGTCAGTGAAACAATTTTAAGTAATAAAAAGTAATTATATTTTTGGTGTAATTTTCAGAGCCCGTATCATCGTTTTACTTTTAATTTAAAAGTGAAATGAGTTTTGAAATATATTATAAAATTTGAAATTTTGAAAATCAGAAATAGCCAAAAAGATGAAAATTAACATTTTTATTTTTAAGATTAATATTTAATTGAATTTAAAAAAAATAGTAATAAAGAGATTTAGTAAAATAACTTTCAACTATCATTCTATTCTTGTAAAAAAATAAATAAAGCCTCCACTTTTTTATTAATGGAAATATTTTTTCTTATTTTGAAGCAAATATTATTTTAAATTACCTTTATCTGTAACAAAGTATGCCACTAAGCTAAATTTATGTTATGAGATATGCAGATAATTATTTTTAATATGATTTCAAAAATATATGTATTATATATATTAATTATTAAGAATGATATTTTTCTTTAAATTCTAATTATCGTATTATATGTCTACTATTGTATAGGCAAATACTTTTATAGATTTTGAAGAGAGCAATTATTATAGCTCTTTTCTAGCAAATTATTTTGACAAGTAATTATTTATTAGAATTTAAAATTTTAAATAAAAATGCAACAAAAAGGTAAAGTTTTTTTTATATTATAATTTTCTTTTTTCTTTTACCTGAATATTACTTGAATTCCTTAGAGAAATTTTGTGACACAATTTATGTTCTTTTCGAAGGAAAAAAGAGCGACGAACTCATTTATGCAAGTAACAAAATTCAATTTCAAAGCTAAAATTTCCTGAAAATTTAAAAACTTTTTAAGAATGCAAACATAAATAAAGTTGAATCAATTTTTTACAGTTTACAACTATTTTACAAGAGCATACTTAAATATAACGTTGTGGAAACTTGCAATGGAAAAATATTTTATCAAAATTATGCTCATTTACTTTACAAAATAAATTTTATTTTAACCATATGATAAATTTATTGGTCCTTGAAAGCCATCTTTGAGGGAAAATTTAAATATGAAAACAAAATTACATTCTGGGCACTATGCCGTAAAAGTTTCCCTCATAACACATTAAAAACAGGCAAATTTTAATATAAAGAATTTTTAATTTAAAATATTTTTCAATTAGGAATACCAAAAATTTCATAAATTGAGCCAAACTACGCAAATTTTGTACAACCATGAAAGTTAACATCTAATACATTTCAGTTAACAATCATTTTCTTATTTTTAAAATTTCTTGTTTCCAATTAATTTTTAATAATGCTGAAGTAAATAATTAAGTTATGAAATATTTAATTCTATTAATGAATATTTGTTCATTTTTTAGTTGGATTAGAAGCAGAAAAATTCTTTTGAACACATAATATTAAGAACAGAATTATCATTATTTTTGTATTTGAAGTCTAAAACATTTCCTCGATGGTAAAAATAAATTAGAACTGATTTATTGTCTTCAAATTATATGTCAACTAAATATTCTTTTGTTTTCATGATAATGTTAATAAAGTGAAGCAAATGTTGGATTGAATAATCGTACAGAAAACGTACGTACGTAGGCTATAATAAAACCACACTTATTGTCAACTATCTGGGAAATTGTAAGATAGAAAACAGTAAATAATAAGGTTTAAAAAAATAAGAATAAAATAAGAAAGACTGGTTGGGTATTTAGGAAAAACAGAAAAATATAATTGCAATAATAAATAACATTAAAGAGCAAATTATGATAACACATATTAAATGGGTAAAATAATTTATATCAAGTAAGTCTTAGCCACGAAACCTTTTTAGAATACTAATTAAACTCCTAATTCCAATACAAAAGAAAGTTGCAATAATTATAAAAGCATTTAGAGATAATTCATTTCCACGAAAATATTTTCAAACTCTCCTTAATTCTGCATCAACATACAAAGTAATATTATACTTAACATCACTTAATTATTAAGTGAGAAAGATAATATATATAAATGGTATTTTAATGCATTAGATAAATAAATTGTTCATTTTGAATTGAAAATATCTAGGTTGCTTAAAATTAATGCTTGTACTCTTGATATATTCCTCTATTTTTTAATGAAATCAGTAATGTTAAGGGAAATAAAATATACACAGGTCATTTATAAATAAAGTAACTCATGTACAATGATTGAAAATACATTAAGAAATATTTTAGGAGAAACAGGAAAGATTACACCATCCAAAATCTCTCATGGTATTTTACATTGAAAGAGCATCTCGAAAATGGAAAGATTCCTTGAGTTTGTAACATATAGATCTTTTAACAATAATTTTTAAATTTGGTTTAATTGTTAATGTTTTAATTCACAAATTGAAATATGGTAAACAGTTGTGATAAATATGTTTGCTTAACAAATTAATTTCTTCAAAAATTTTCTTAAATCATCCTGATACCTGTAAAACTCTGGGTTCAGCACACGTCTTCATTTATGTAAACATGATTTTGTTTTAAAAACGGAGCTAAAAAATATACGTAAAAGTGGAAAAAACTCACTGTTACTTACAAAGGTTGCCAAATATATGTATATATCTATAATTAATTAATTAGCTTTAAAGGTTTTGTAAGGTGCCAAGGGTGTTTACGCTTGGTCTTTTCATTTATATGTTTGTTTTAAAGTTTAATTTACTGTATTTGCAACGTTTAGTTTTCGTTTTATCTACTTGTGTTTACAATTTGGGCTTTATTCTTCACTTTGTTTATTCATTAAGGATTTGTTATAAATAACAAATCCACACACATCCAACAAATCCATCCATAAATAACACACACACACACACATTGGACGCTTATTATTATTGGTGAGAGTGAATAATTTAATAGTCACAATTACCGTATTATTATAGTTTAACGTAATAAAGTCAGTATTTTTTATAAGCTGTAGGAAGCGATAGTTATATAAAGAATCGAACAAGTTTATTAGATAAAAGAGTTAATTATTTATATGTGATGCACTTAAAGTCTGTAAATACGTTTATCTTAGACACAAATTTATAAGTTTCTTTCAACATAACAATTTATATAGCTTATAAAATAGATTGTGCCTTTACTTAATCAAAGGAATAATTTTTAAATGTTGTACATTTTTTGTATATTTAAATTAATTAGCTTTTTTTGTATATTTAAGTTAAATGTTGTAAGTTTTTTTACCTGATGGAATTTGAAATTTCTTCTAACACTTTACGGATTTATTCTTTTTATAAATGATCTGCAACAGTATTTTTGAGTAAAAAATTTACAAATAATATATAAAAATATTGTAACTATTTAGAATTTGTTTTTCAAGTAACAATAATTTTTCTATTTATTGAGTTTTTAAAAAGAATTCTTCTAATATATTTCCATCTTTTATAAATTATATAATTTTAAGTAAGGAATTTATAAATAATGTACTGAAAATGATTATATGTATTCGATTACAGTGTTCTGATTTCACATTTTAATAATAAAAACCACGGAACGTTGTATTAGATGGGGAATAGGAAATTTTTAAATTTTTTAAATCTATTGTTTAGTATAATTAAATCTTAATATCTCTTTATTAATATTTCACGTAAGAAAAATTTCTTTTTTGTAAACTAAAATATATTTAGTCCAAGATAAAAACGTTATTTTGAAGAGCAAGTTAATTTAGTATATACATATTAAGTCAACATTAATTACTTTAATTAAGTTAATAAATAAGTTAACTACAGTGATGTAAATTAATTATTTTCTTGCTTTGTTATATAAAAATATACATACAAGAGTAAGCCAATAAAATAAAAAAAAAATAATACTACAGTAAAAATTTTATGACATTTTTAGAATTTACTCACATTTAATGCTGGACAATTATTATGACTGATAAATTTAGAACTGCTTAGAAATTTTTTGATTACAGATTTACTTTGCTTAATTTCTTATGATTTGCTTCTTAATTTTAAAACTTAAAATATAACAAATTTTACATTTATCATTAACAATAAAAATACAGAAAGTAAACAATTTGTTTTTAGCATTGCAAACCAAAATATCAGAAATAGTTTAATTTATTTTATCCGATATTTATTTTGTATACTGTTTTTACAATTTATATATTCTATCATAAGTAGTAAAACAAAGTGAATGCATATGCATTGTCATATATTTTGCTTTCATTTTTAATTTTACTTGAAAATTTCAACTGTCATAAGAAGAAAGAGAAAAGTAAAGAAGTATTTACGAATTCATACCGTTATTTTCGAACATTCAGGTCATATATTCATCAAATCACTGTTATGATATTTTTAACAAAATGTATTTGTAATTTTGCAACTTTAATAATATGAAAGTGTAAAATCTTACGAGTAAGGATGCTTTATCGCTAAATAAGAATTCTGTTTCATTTGTAAAAGAGAATAATTAATATAGGAAGAAATAACACAGAAAATGTATTCCATCAATATCAATCAGTTTAAAAATTTCATTATATATTCAAATTTTGAAACTCTAGTGAGAAAATATTTTTAAATTTTATTCTTTTTTGTACATAATAAACTTATCTTAAAGATATATTTTATTTCAACTTATGTTGATTTTCTTTTGTGCTACACGCAAATAGTTCATTAACAAAATTATATCGATTAGGCTTTTAATTTCTCAATAAGAAGCTAAAATATCTCTCATAAATTTCTTTCTTAGAAACTGTTTAAAAATGTAAAATAAATGTAAAAATTTTTAAAGATTTAAATATTCCATACGTTTTTATCAAGATACAAATGCAATTTCATTTTCAATAAATGTCAGGGAATAAAACTATTTTTCATAACGCATCAATGCTGATTTGATGAATATAAAAAATGATATCGGAACTTGTTGGTTATTGATTGCATTTTAGCTAACATTTAGTGAAAAAAATAATTTCATTATTTACAATAATAACATCCGAATGAAATGTTAACTGAATTCGTTTTCAATATTTAATAATTAAATATGAAAATTTTTTTAACAAATATTTTATTTTAATCCGAAATTTAATTTATTTCTTGCTTCCGAAATTTAATTTATTTCATTGGTTGTTGACAGTTATCTCTTAAACTAAATTTTTGTAGATTTTTATTATTCATGTGTTACTCATGATAACTGAACCAACTATGCTTTTGGTACTGGATATTGTACAGATATTTAGATATTGTATACAGCTTGCATATGGATACTTGAAAATTTTCAATAGGCGTGTTCAAAAATATAACACAGATGTAATATTTGAGAGAACCACAATGTAAATTTCTCAGAAAGTTGAAGTATAAAATGGTAATTAAATGTCATCAATAACAATGTTGGGAATTGAATTATACAATAATATACAATAAAAAGGAAGTTGAATGTGATTTTACGCATGTACTAGGTATTTCACAGACATTATACTTGCAGTTAATGGTTTGGTCTATAAATAAATTCAAGAAAATATTTCCTATTCCAGATCGTAGATAATTTTGCACATTTTAATATTATAGTCAACACATCAAATTGATTACAATTTGAAATTTATAATTGTACGATGAAAAATAAATTAATGGTTTTAATATTTTCTTTTTATTTACATAGAATTATTAAGTCAGTTTTTCAGAGATTATTTAGCATTGAAATTTTAATATTTTAAAATGTATTCTTATTTTTAACATTTGATCACTTCTTTTTTAGATGGAAGTAGCAAAAATTACATATGGCCAATGGATCATTATTTTAATTTATAAAAAAATATAATCGTTGTCTAGACGAAAAAATTCACTCTAATTAAATATTTACTTAAATTTAAACTTATAAAAAGAAACATTCTAGTAAATAAATGATTTCCTTTGTAGATTTCTTTGAATCATTTGAATAAGCTATGAATTTTGCTATTGATAAAAGTTAAAAGTTAGTTTGACTACATTTCTATCTAAAGTTTATCTGTGTTTGGATTTAAATAAAATAGTCTTTGAAAAAATATTCTTTTCAATTGAAAATTTATTTATTCATTGCTAAAAAGAAAAGTATTACAAAAGTACGCTTCTCCATTAAAAAAAATCAACAAAAACTTTTAAAAGAGACAAAAATATCACTGTTTACTTTAATATAAATCTGAATAGAGATATTTTGTAAATAAAATTCTCCATTTTAATAAAGTTCCCTAATGTAAATATTGATCTCATTTTCTGATTTAAATAATAATTATATCAGTATTTTCACAATCATTTACCTGAAATATGTAATTAATTTTAAAATTTTTATTTTTGTTTAAGCAAATTTTGTTTAAATATAGTTAGTGATAAAAAAGGAATAATTTTATTTGTGTATGTTCATATCATTTCTAGAGCTTTCTCAATATTATTTTTCAGTAAAATTTCCTTATTATTTCTTAAAATAATTTTCGTAGTAAAACTTAAAAAAGGTTTTCATGCATTTCTAAAGATAGTAATTTTTTAATTTTAAAACATAAAATTTAACTTAAAATTTAATTTTAAAATTAATTTTCAAACTCATAACATTTGTAAAAAAATCGTAATTATATCGGAAACTACTTTACGAATTTTAATGCATTTATTTTGTTTCCAAACAACTTATTTGTTAATAAGTATTTTATTTCTTTCCCTTATGTTTCCAAAAAGAGTACAACTCTTAAAAATGACAAACATTTTTTAAATTTTTTTTAAAAAATTATATATTTTTTTATAATATATACGCAAAAAAACTTTTCAAATGATTTTAAGTTTTTTCTTGTTATGATTTATTATTATTTATTTTTCTTGTTAACCCTTCTTTGCATGATTTTTTCTTTATTGGTGAAATAAATCAAGTTGATATAATTCATGTTCAAATAATATATATGATATAATTCATGTTTATTTTTGACAGCTATGTTTCTTTTTATGCAATGGACATTAAAAAGGTATCTAAACACGATCAACTTAAAGTGAACTTGTTCTTTTATATAATTTATGGACATTATAGGTTATGATGGAAATTTCCACCATTATGCAAAGAAGAATTAAATGTATGATGTGAGTTTATTAATTAAACATTCAATAATTTAAAAGTAAACTATTTTATTTCTATTAATTTAAATAATTTGGTTAATGTTTTCTTATTTATGCATTACTTTTCTTCTTTATATCAATGATGGCTTAAGATTTGTATTAAATATAGCTAAGTACTTTGAAATATATAATGCAATACATCTGTTTTATAAAAAAAAACCATTACGTTATTTGGAGAATTTTGTATATATACAGCTTAATTAATTATCATAATTTAATAGTGCAAACAGATTATCCTCTTAAATATCGATTGAAAAAACTGATCAAAATTTCAGTAAATAATAAAAAGTTAATTCTATCACGTAAAATCTAAAAATACCAATCATAAGAAACTGCTAAAATAGTTTTTTGAAAATTAATTTTGGGATCGGAAAATAGTGTCATTTTTAACTCTAACTTTAAACAAGCAAATATGTAAATTTTTTAATATTTAAGCAATTATATCATCTTTTCCGTTATCAAAAATCCTTTTCCGTCTAAGGTACAAATTTCCGATTGATTAAAATAAACGTGGTATTAAGCAAAACACTTGGAGATTTAATTTCAAAATTTATACAAATTTTTAAATTTTTAACCCTATAAAGTGTTGTTGCTACGGGAATATATGGAAATTTTAAGGAGATTATGATGGATTGGGAAATATATCATACCAAATGATACTATGCCATAATAGGCATGAGTAATAAACCTCAACACTTACATAACAGCTACGTGGCGTGGTTTTGCATTATTAAATAATTGCTTTTTCAGTAGATAAAATCAGGATATCTTTCTATTAAAGACGTATGTAACCAATGCAATTGTTCAGAATTGTCGGCACGAAGATCTGCATTCGTTATTTGACCAAGTTTCAGCATTTCAAATTGATGAATTCACAAGCACTGCAAGAACTTTTTTTATTTGGAATGCAAATTTATCTACACTATACTTAGAGTTACTCCTTTTTTCAATATTTTATTTCTAGTGATTAAAAATGGCTTTCTATAGTGCCACTAAAGTAATAATTTGTATGTTTCGGATCATTTAGCTTCATTTTTTCTTCGAACAGATTATGCAGGAACTAAGTATTTGCTATTTACTTTTCTCATTTGTTGCAAATGTTCTCGGATGCTCTACTAAGGCCGGTTGAGAGTCCGTGACAGTTTGGCGATTGTCTGATGACAGGTAATTGTTTTTACACTCCTCCTTCATTTTTTAATTTTCTTATTTGTTGATTTTTCTGATTGATAGAACTCAGAAAGTTCAAAATTACATGATTTAAAAGTAGATTAATACTTTTGACATTTACAAAAGTCTAATGAATTTCTATTAAAATCTGAAATGCTTTTGTCCTAACTTTATTATTATACCGAATATATATATTTCATCTCGTATTTGGCTATTCTATTATTTGACTATTCTAACTATTTCACTCTAAATTGTAAAACAATAAGAGTTAATTAACAACAAACAAGTCACTTTAGTCTTAACATGTTTTTAACATGACTTTGAGACACAAAATAAGTTGATAAATCATTTACAAATATCAACATGTGCGAAAATGACATTCTTTTACTATATTACAGTACAAGAAAATATTTAGGATATAAAGGTTGGGATTTGATATAACAGCATTTCATATTTTCTGTATTAGATGAATATTTTCTATGTAAATTTTATAAAAGAATAATGTAATTTAATAATGTATCCTAAAACAGTTACAATATTTTTAAATTCGAAAATTAGCATTGATCTAACATACATAACTAATTGATTCTTCAAATAAATGTTCATTTGCATAATTCACTCAAGAAAATTGAGAAATTTTAATAATTTGTTAATGAAGTAAACACAATACGAGTAGAATTAAATAATTAGTCATGAGTAGGGAGCCAAAATTGTGTGAATTGGTTTAAGATGAGTAATAATTATGCTACCTGCATTATCGTTTTTGAGGATTATTGCATTAAAAGTAACTTTTATTTAAAAAATGAACTCAAACAGAACTTCTTTTACCGGATTGTATTACATAGAAAAGTAATAATATGAGAGAACAAAATACAAAATTTTGGAAATTATTCACTTACAAATAACTTGAAAATATTTTTCAAATTACATGATACACGTTAATTTATAAAAAATAATTGAAATCTAGTGAAAATTACAAATTGCTGAATTTTATTCGCAGACAAATATTTTTAACTGTCAAAAGAAGGTAAATGGGAAAAATCATAAACAGCCTTATTGAAACATGGGAGTTACATTAATATTTTGTATACATTTATATTAAATAATTTTCAAATTGAAATGAATGTTTTTCAAGTTTTGCTGGTTAATATATGTATTTATTAGAAAATATATTTACGTGATTAACAATGTATAAAACGCAGTAGAGTTCTTAAAATCTGCACACATTTACATAAAAGAATGAAAAATTTATATTTCTTCTGTTATTAACATTAAAAAGTATAGTTTCAGTTTAAGTAAACAAAACTTAATTACAATATATGTTTAAATCAATAACAGATGCACTATGAGATTTAGATAGAACTGTGTAATTTAAATTAAAAATACAGTATATTAAATAAAAAATATCCAATAAATTCCTGTAACCTAAATTTTATTTCATAATATCAAGTGTTTATATTCCAAAAGGTAATAATCAAATACATTTATTATATTTCTCTATTTATAATACAATGCTGCATTTGCAAATAATCAAATTATTCACTTTTGATTTGATAATAAATGTAAATTAGAATTAATCTTATTTATTTATTAAATTTGGGCTGTTTACATGGTATTATAAACATAGTAGGTATTTTAATTTAACATTATAAGCTTTAAGTATGTATAATAAGATACAATATTTGAATTTATTTTATCAAATAAACCCAGGAGGGCAAGGAATTCAAATAAATTATATAAGTAAAGAAGATTTATATTTCCAGCAACCAGATGTAACTAAATCTTACATATAAATATTTAAAAATTTGAATAAATATATTAAATTTTATGATACTTACAGAAAGAACCTTAAGAAAAAGAAATTCTCTTAAAATGATGCAAAATATTATATTATATAATATTTTATATTATATTATGTAATAATGATGTAAAATAATAAAACATATATTATCTATATGTCATTAATCTTTTCCTTTGTGTTTGCATAAATTACCCCAGGGAAGAAAAGTAAATGCTGCATTTGTATTTTAAAAGCTCGTCTATATTAAATATTTACTTAAATGAATTACAATTATTTAATTTAATTCATTTTTAGAATGAAATGAGTAAAAGACTTTAATTAATTTCGTTCTACAGTGCTAAATATTTCATTAAACTATTAGTTTTCAAACAATTAATTTCAATGGAGGTTTTCCAGATGTTTATATTTTCTAAAACTGCAATTCCATAATGAAACTAGGTATTAAATGTTAGTTTTTGTTTTAAATGGTTAAGTAAAATTTTCTCCAGGAGAAATTTATTTACAGCATTGTGTATGTGTAGGTATAATGTGCAAATTTTATATGAAACTAACGGGATGAAAATGAATTGCAAATTAGTTAATCCAAACTTGTTAATGAAATCCAAATTGGATGTTATGAAATCCAAAATTACTTAATGGGAAATGATAAAATTTATAAAGATCTTTTAAAAAATGTTCTTTTATAAATTTTAAAAAATTGGTTTTGGAGTGTAAATGTTGTGAAAAAAAAGTTTGGTTTTAATTTTTGTTTTTATTAATTTTTACAAATATGGAATTCCATTTTATAAAAAAAATATTTATTTTTATTGTTATAGAAACTTATATGCGTATATATAAATATTTTAATCGTTCCATAAAATTAATTTCTTTTATATTTAAAACATAAAGTATTCTTCTAAAAATTCCTTTAAATTTTTTACATCCACATCCTTTAAATATAAAATTTCAACATATAAAATATTTTTATGAAACATCTAAACCAGATTTTATTATAATTAAATAGAAAATTATATTCGAACACAACAATGTACGCATTTGATAAAATATGTTTGAATTGAAATTTAAAAAATAACATTTTTTAGGTAAAAATTGAAAGGAAGTACAGATTATTTCATGATCTTGAAATAAAAATGAGTAACAGGAAATCTAGCTACCACTAAGACTTTTGAACAATAAAAATGAAAAAAATAAGCTAAAACCGAAAAATATATGGAAATCATAAATATAATGAACACATAGGTATTGTATCTATTATACAAATGTTATTATAATTTTATAATGCAAATGTGTAATATTAACAATATTGATAAGAACATAAATTTATGCAATTAATTCGAGTTTTATATCTACTAAATTCTATGTTAATAACTCTTCTGAGCAATATTAATGAAGTGAATATTATTTTCATTTGATATTTTCATGGATTATTTTTATTGGATGAAGTAATATTTACAGATAATGCGTTAAATTAGTTTAGAGGAAGTAGAGTAAAAATAAATTTTTTAATTCAATATGATTCAATATACGAAATAAGAAAGGGATATCATGTTTCGCACATGAACTTGTATATACTTATATTAAAACATGATTTATTTTTAAGCTCACGAAACAAATGTCTTACATTAAAAGATGGGATAAATAACAAAGGTTTCTAAGAAATAATATATTATAATCTTTTCCATTTCTATTTTATTATTAATTTTATTTTGCATCGAATATGATATATGTCTACAATAATAACATATTTTTAAAAGATTAAATAAGGCTTATTAACTTCAGAAAAAAGGAAACATAAATATATTTCATTTTAGATCATGTCCACTATGATATATTATGCTGATAAATAAGGGTTTTCTGCAAATGACATATTGGACCTGTTATCGGGAAATGAAGCGGTGGGGTTTTATTGCTGACATGTTCGATCCTTTTTTCCAGTGGAAACAACAACGGACGTAAAGTATAAACAAAAGTTATTTGAAAATGACCATTGACATATTTATCAGACAGCTGACATCAAAAATAAACGAAAAAAAATATTTTTAGGATTATAATAGATTAAATAAGAAAAAGTTAATGCTTAAGAAAATTTCATACAGAAAATAATTTTAATGAATATGATTTGATATGGAACATCTCTTCCTGCGATCTTATTACTTTAATTAGCAAAATATAATTTGATAATCATTAACTTCAGGAAGTTAGTTCTTTTAATAATTGCATATTTATGAAATTTATAAAAAACTTGAAAGATTGGAATTTGACATAAAAATTAATTTTTACACATCAGTGTATGTAAATTCAATATTTTAAACATTTGTGAAGATCTTTATCATAAACAATAACAGAGATTACATATCAATGCTTCTTAAAGCTGATAAATTTGTGAAAATATATAGAAATTCTAGATATAGATCTAGATATAGAATTCACTATCATATATTGTACGAAATTAAGCATGAATCATTATAAACTATTTTTCATACGGAATGATATTATTTTGAATTTAATCATAAATAAAATAATCTTTTTGAATCTGTCAAATCAAATTTGATTTTTATAAAAAATATAGGTAAAAGTTTGAACATTTATTTATTTTTTTGTATTCTAGCTTTAGTAACTGTTTCAAGCATTTTATATAACTGACCTATTTCAGTACCAGATTGTGTTGCGTCTACAAGATACCAATTTTGATGGTTAATAGTTTTATCATATTTACCTTGAATAATTCTGTATAAATCTTGACGGATATCTTAAATCCTCATTATTTGATTCTGTTTCATAGTTAACGCTGGCCACTCATGACATTCAAATAAGTAAAGACTGATTTCTTGTGATTGGAGTTAATTGGGAATATATTGTGTTCAAGGTAAATTAGTAGCCAATCTACTTCCTTAAAAAAGAAATCGATGAAATTATCTACATTTTTTTTGTATTCAAATTTATATTCATATCAGTGAAAGAAAAACGATTGAAAATGAGTTCATTGTAATAAGATTTTTAATAACACAAAAACATTCTTGAAATGTAAAAAATTTCCTCATTTTCTAAGATGGATTTAATGGATATAATTTTTTTATTTTAATTCTTTTTATTTTGTAAAATTACATTTGTTTCTTAGAACTCAATGGGGAACATAAGGAAACTGAATATATATATATATATATATATATATATATATATATATATATATATATATATTTAAAAATAAGAGTTTGTATGTGATTTTTAAATATACTTCAAATAGATAAATGTTAACGAAATAATTGATCTTTTGTAAAAGAATAAATTGATACAAATAAATTATATAAATGAAGATATCTGATGATATGAATTACTATAGATTAAAATTTTCATACTTATAAATGAAAATATTGGTGTTTTCGAACTATAAAATTTTATATTTACTTGGGAAGTAAATTTTTTGATTAAAGTTTTAATAGTTTTGACCTCTCGGGACTGACTTGATAAACAGAATTTTTTCAACTTCTGTTTTTAGGAATTTAGGAATTGTTCTGAAATTTAATGAAAAGCAATATAGTTCTTACATTTTAGCATAGAGTGACTTTAAATATTTTCTAGTCATACTAATATAACCGATTTTGTAAAATAGCTGAATACTTTTTTGGTACTGTATGCTTTGATTTAAAATATAGACTGAACAAAAAATGCAAATAAAACCACTTTAGAAAACATTTAACTTTTCGATGTTCTTGTTCTTCTTAGGATTACATAGTAATCGTAGTTTATAACAGTTTGATTTGCACTCACACAAAATTATTTCGAATTAAAAAGATTAGCGTGTTCCAACGATGTTTAATGAGGATAATTTTAACAAAAGTTTATCAGTTTTCTAATGATTTTTCAAACAATAGTCTGTTAAATCAGTACGTCAAAACTGAATCCTTCGACAACACATAATCATTCAGATTATTTAAGAATGCAATGATTTTCAACAAGAAATGAATATATTTGTTTAAGTGTGTCACCGCACTTTATGTATTAACTATTCAGATTTTTTAGCAAATTAAATTGAAAAATTTTAAATAAAGTTTATTGTAAAGTTTCAAAGGATCTTTTAAACGAGGAAACGTTTTTGAAGTATTCATGAATCAATATTTTTTATTTGAAATCCTAGGTATGAAACATTCAGTAAGTAAATACCGTATTTCAACTATCAATTATTTATCTAACTATCTAGCAATAACAATTAATTTACTTAAGACATGAGTAAAAGAATAAGTAATAAGTTCTTTTGCTGAAATGAGTATTAATATTCCATCTGAACTTTAAGTGATAATTTAACTATTGGAATGAATTTAAATTTCTGTCAAGAACTAATTTATATTCCAATATTTATTTCTGATTACATGAATTTTGTTTGGTTTTCTGGAAATCCCTTTTATTGATTTATGGAGAGAACATTTGTTTCATTATAAAATGCATTATTTATGTCACAAACATAAGAAAAAATTCAACCTTAAAGAGAAACAAATGAGATAATTCCATAAATGTTCAATTGGAGACCATAAAAAATTTTTCAAATAGATTTTTAACGTGCTCTTTAGTTAAGATCATCAATGTGAAAGCAATATAATTTTAAGAATATTTATTTCAACAATACAAGAGTATAATGAGTATGCTTGAGTATTTATCAGTAATAATTAAATTAATTACTATTTCTATTCATAATATTTTAATTAATTATAATTTCATGTTTTTACATTAAAAAATATTTTGCTTTCTAAATTGTTCTTATTTATGCACTGCATTTCAATATTTTTAAAGATAAGAAAATCCCGTTTTCTAGAGAATATCATGAGCATAATTTATAATGGAAATCTATTGTTAACAACTGCTATTTTTTTCAATATCAATGTTCTTAGACACATTCGTTTATTTTTTTAGATTATATTAAGATGTTAGTAAAATACTTTCATTTTCATCAGTTGGACACATTTTTTGAATGTAAAAATTTTTAAATCGTGACATCTCCAGAAAAAATTTGGCAGAAAGAAAATAATTCCATTTATTCACATTAAAGTACATTAAGCTGAGAAAATTGAGTTTGATAGAAACATTTATAATATAGATTAAATGGAGTTACAAAATATATGTATTATAAATTTATTTCGTAATGTTCAATGACACAATGTAAAGAAAACTGACACTTTTCCAATACAAGAAGAATAAATTTATATACACATGAACTCAAAGGGAAAATAAGGTCGATATTTTAACATTATTTCTTCTAATCATTCTTTAGTTTTTCAGGTTTGACTTTACTTTGATGCATATTGACATTTAAGAAATATTTAGGACTATCCTTTACTTTCTAAAACCCTATGTAGGGCATTCAGAAAATCTTTGTTATTTCTACTAATTGCCTAATTATTAATGGAATTTTTATTTGGTAATCAAGTATTTATGTTTTTAAGTATGGATCTTATATTTAAGCTTTTAAATTTTCTTATCTTCTAACCATAAAATATAATTTTCATCAGTGTACAATTTTTTGAAATTTTAGTACAATTTATTTAAAGTTTTGATTTAATAAAGTAACCTTATAAATCTGTTTTATTATTTTAAAAAAGTAAGAGATTTTACAGTTATTCAAGAAAGTTTATTTAATATTTATGATAACATACTAATTTTCACAAAAACTTCAATGTAGTATTTCTATGTTTTATCCAAAATTTAGATATTTCAAGGCCCTTACATAAAATTATAACAATTCTAAACAATAGAAGTAACAGTTATAGTTAATATGAATTTGATGTTTTTCAGTGTTATCAACAAATGTCACAAGAAGAAGATTTATTTATTTCAAAGTTTATATAAAAACATATTGATAAAAGTTGAATTTATTCACAATGGCTTTTGAAATAATTATACAATATAATCTATAAAAAGGGGCTCTAAAAAGGGCTATAAAAAGGGCTGTCTGACTTAGAAGCTATAAAAAGGGCTGTCTGACTTAGAAAACAGGAAGCAAATCCTTTAGTATTACGAAGAATATTATTTATTTCCTCAAAATTTACATAAATTAGAAAGTATCAAAAAGTGAACTTAACCGCATATACTTCTGAGCAACTCAAATAATTTCTTTGAACTGACACAATACATCTTCAAATTAGAAAGTTTTAGATGCAATGTCAACTTTTGCTTAGCAAAGAAAGATGAATGTTGCTCTTCTGTTACTTAAATTTGAATAAATCAAGGGGAGAATTCGGAATCGTTTTTCATTTTTTATCTTCTGATGCATGAATATAGCTAATTATTTGTGAAAGTAGCCCGAAAAAACAATCACTCTTCGCATAATAGACTAAATTATTAGGACATCACTATATATAGTTATATATAATTTATTCTTATCAAATTTCAACAAAACTATTTATTGTTAGAGTATTAAAAATATTATGCTTGTTCCATTGTATACAACTTTTCTTATTCAAATACACTTTCACACTGTTATTATGCTTGAATGTTTTTTATAGAGATGAGCAATATGCTATAGATTTTATTTTTCTTCATTTACGCGAGTTCAAGATAAATTTTCTCCTGATTCATTCCAGATCTTATGGATTTTAACATCTACAACTGATATTGTTTATTTTAAAATTAATTAAAATTAATTATGATACATTTTTTAATTTCAAACAATGATCTATTATAACTTGGTGAATAAACACTGTTCAACATAATAATAATTTATGTTATAATTTAGTGTTTACTAATTGAATTCTATGTAATATAATTTCTTTTCATTTCTTTTTACTCACTTCAGAAACATAAACAGAAGTACAAAACAACAAAGAACAACAACAAAGAAATACAGTAGTAAGAAACATAAGTACAATTGAAACAAATCAATCAATTTTAAAATTAAATGTGAAAATCATTATAATAAATACAGATAAATCACTGAGAAAATGTACTAAGCTTTATATTTAATATACTATAATAGAATATGATATGGAATACTAAAATATTCCAATTGCATTACATGAATATTATTATAAAACGACTCTAGAATATATTATATACTTCATTTACAGATACAGAATTAATATTCACGCAAAAGATATATATTTTAGGTGGTTCAATACAATTAAGCATGAATTAATGTTTCGATCAACATTTTTTTTGAAAACCAAATTTTCTCTACAATCAAAAAATTACCTAATTTCATTGTAATGAAAACAGATAAATAGTTTATTGCAAAGGAAATTTTCCAGGCTGAAATATCCCAAAATATTCTTGTGGCATGAAACAAATATTATTAAAGAATGGCTCTAAAATATTGATTAATATATACATAAAT
>JAPDSC010087839.1:664-19417 GCA_026290005.1 Latrodectus geometricus | reverse complement strand
AAAATGAATCATATTTTTATGCATTAAAATATTTGGAATCAAACCCCTAACGACCTTTATATATACAGGGTGTTTTTTAAACATACAGCAAAAATTTGTTTCGAAGATACAAGGCGAACAAAATTTTTGACATTATAACATCATTTTATTACCAAAAATTACAGGTAAAGTTTTTTAATCTACAAGAATTGTTGCAAATAATGACCTCCAGCTAGAATAAGAATGCAAGAAATTTAATGATTTTAAAAATTATAAAAATGGATTTGGCGAAAACTATGTTCGCCCTGTATCTTCGAAACAAAGCGAGTTCACAAAAATTATCAAAGGAAAAAATATTCTTAGAATAGTCGAGGGAACAAACCCTTGAATTTTTGGCGCATGTTTAATAAACACCCTATATATATTAATAATGTATGAACTTTTAACTGTTTGAAATGTCAAAATATTTGTAATGCAAGAAAACTCACAAGCATAAGAAATTCCCACTTAAAAATATCTTAAAACTTAAAGAAATAATTTTTTTTATAATTTAATCAAAGGGACACAATAATAGAAATTTTAACCATGTGTCTTAATTTGTCGAAACATGTATCAAAACTTCAACATTGCTGATGATTGCAATTTTTTTACTCGTTTTATTTTACCATTACTCGTGGAAAGGGTTTAGGTTATCTCTTTTAATTTTTGTTATAAAGGGGCGGTATTTTACCTCTTTGCCCGGGGCGGCGAAGCTGCTAGCGCCGGCTCTGACGCTAACCAGTCATCCATTGGCTAGCTTGATATCTAAATTGAACTGAGCCTAGAGCTTTTGCCTTCGGTTCTATAACTCTTAAGCTCAGATCCCACCCTGGGCTTGTATGTTTTTAGTGGTTAGAAACCCACTTTAAACTGTAATTGCCGGTCTAGTTAGCCGTCATCAACAAAAAATGACCGTTGATGAACAAATCACCCAATTAACTGATTATTATGTTGCTTTATTTCAATTTCATTTTAACTTTATTTAATTGGCAAAATATTTTACATTTTTTTTAGTTGTCAAGTTTATAACTATATTTTTTTACAATTTCTTATTAATTTAAGATTTTATCTGCTTCTTGTTTCCTTGTTTAGGAATATTTGAATTCAACTGAAATTTTTCAATATCTATTATCTATGTGTATAAATGCTGTTATAAAAATAAAAGAAATGATGAAAACTTATGCACAGAAAAGTTACGAAATGATAGTCTTGATTAATTAAATTAATTTATTGCAGCTTGTCCTTTTTGGACCTTGCGCCACAAAACCCTAAATTAATTTATTTAAATAAATAGAAATATTATATTTTATGACTATTCATTCTGCTGAAATTTTTAAGAACATAGAAATTTTTAACGAAAACATTCAAAATTCCTCACAAGTTATATTTTTTCCCTAGAGACACGTTTAGTTTAATTTTAGTTAAAATTTGAATTAAAGTTCGATAATCTTTCATTTTGTTCCTTAAAAATAACCAGTTAATTAAATGACACGTGTGTGTAAATGTATTGTAAGGAAATCATTGGTTATATAGAAAAACTGATATAAGTAATTTTTTAATTTTTTTTTTTATTTTTTGAATTTACCTTGTTTTTTTTTTCATTAATTACATTAGAATTTTCTAAAATTTTGTAATATTAGTCAGTATTTATATAAATTGCTTAAAAATGAATTCAAGTTAATTCAACAAAATTTAAGACTAAATAAAAGAGACTAGATTACTGGTGAGTGTATCGGAAATTGGTTATTAAAATGCTGAAAGGCTAAGAGTAAGTGATAAAAAATTTTTTTTAATTAAGAACATCGCAAAAAATTTTTGGTTTTGCAGTTATCTAAATGTTATTTTACTTTGAAATTTTAAAATGTTATCATATAAAGGTATTTTGCTCATTTCCAAACATTAGCATAACTATAATTCCAATGAAACATGAAATAATTCTTGAAAAATAACGGAAAACGAATTATTTGTAATTAATTATGCATTCATTAGGAACAAAATCGAAAATATTATGATAAATAGCAATGTAACATTTCTTTTCTTAAAAATTGAAAAAAATCCTAAGTATTTACATGAAAACAACGTTTTGGGAAATCCAAAACTCGGGCATTAAAACCATATTTTATGCAGAGGGGGAGGAAATGTTTCCCTCCATACCTCTAGAAGAAACATCTGCATTTGAGCTCGTTGCAGCCGTGTGTTTTGTAATTTTATGTAATGTATTATATTAACTTTCCCAACGATTAATAAAATCATTTGGAAAGTGAATGCTGAAGTTAGAAATAATTTAGTGGAAAATTTGTTTGTTTTTACTAATGTTTTCTTTTGTGATAGTTTTTAATTGCTTAATTTGAGGAGAAATAATAAAGCATTTAATTTCTCGAAATCCATGTGAGTTTGAAAAATGCATTCCTGTTTTTGAATTCGTATTAATAATTATTTTATTTTACAGATCTGATTTTAGAGTTTGATTTTTTTTTTCATTAAGTGTGTATGTATCCAGTCTATATAAATAAAATCCTATCGTTTTTCCGTCCAATTTTGTCTGGTGTTAAAGTGTGTGTTTGGCTCAATTTACCCCACATAGGATCTTAAACTTCATAAATGAAATCAATCAATGAAATCAGGGTTGAAAGTAAAACGCTGCTTGTTCTCTTCTTGTTCTGAACATAATTCCCCCCCCCTACTTTTTAAAATTATCCCTGCGCAACGAGTTTTACGTTTTACGCCAGCAGACCTCCCTGTACCTAGCTCGAGATGAGCTTTACCAGTTTAGGTAGAGGTTGCTGGATAATTTATTTTATAGCCCTGCGCAACGAGTGCGAGGAGAAAAAAAAATTGTATGTCACTGGTTCTCCAATTCTATGCGCAGAGAGAAAAAAAATTTGTATGTCACTGGTTCTCCAATTCTAATTTTCTGTTTAACAGTTCGTGGATTTAAATGTCCATTTTGGGGAAGCATTTTTGTAGAGACACGAAACACACTTTAACCTGTAGTTTTTCCTCTTATTAAATCATTGTATGAAAAAACTGGCCGTGTAACAACAAGCATCAACAAAATGCCATGGTAAGACAATTTTCCCATCAAAATTTTTAATTGTACTAAAGATTTGAATGGGAAAATTGTATTCCTTTGTTTTAATACCACAATATACAAGTCTGCTTTTATAACTATCAAATATTTTAGTTCAAAATATCTTTCGTTATTTTAGAACTTGATTTACTGGAATAGTTTAACAAATGTATGAAACGTATATTTATTTATTCTGTATAATCGAATTTAGTTTTTAAAACTTTACAAAAATTTATTTTCTTTTACATTTATTTAATACCTGGTCCTCATGAATAAATTGCATTTGCTTTGTTTATGCGCACTTAGCTGCTGGTTAAGGCATTATCCTTAATTTATGGACGTGTGTAATGTATTAAAATTTAAATGTATAGCTAGATTTAAATTTACAAATTGCAAGAATTATAAACTAAGTAAATATGTCTTTGGAATTTCATTCATTTCAAGCACTAATGAAAGTTTGTATGTGCTAAAATATCACATTACAAACTGAATCTGATATTTGATTTTATATTTAAAGTCATAACAATTATAAATTGAATTTAAAAATGAATATTTAAATTTAATAAATTTAAGTTCAATATATTTTTCTCTTAGTTTTTTCATTAACTGTTTTTGGGAGTTTGACATGGTCAAAATAAAAAATAAAATCAAAGTAAAAGATGTGAAAGAAAATGAAATATTAAACAAAATATAGATGTTATATTCTTGAAAAATAAGAGAGACATATTTTCTAATCAAAGACTTTTAAAGAAGGGTTGATGCATACTTACTAAAAATAGATTAAAAATTTAACTTTTACCCATAACTATTTAATTATTTTTTTAAAAGAACTAAGTATACAAAACTACGTATTTCGAAACTGCTAAATTCAATCTTTGACAGCGTTATAGACTATTTAACAGTCTAAGGCTGTTAAAACATTTTAATGCCAACCTTGTAAATGCGTCTGGGTTGCATCTACAGGCTTCCTTGTATCTAGTTCAACGCTTTTCAAATGGGCTTTTTATAGATAGCAGGCCATATTCACGTGTTGAAAGAGAAGAAACTTAAAACGCCCAACGGAGTAATAAGTACAAATAGAGTAACAAGTACCCAACCCAACAGACTTGCATAAAAAACAGAAACATAACACATATTGCTTAACAATAGTTGGTAGAAAACTCGAGACTTTTCGCATTGAAGAATAGTGACCGACCACTAGAAAGAGAAGAGCTATAAAACACATTGAAACTGCTTAACACTATAATTTGTTACAGAAACTTGGTATCTATTATTATCCATAAAAACAACATTCTTACTGTTTTGCCCACAGAAATTTTGTCCACATTTGAAGTCAAAACAGCTGCACGGAATAGAAAAATTTTTTATAAATAACCTGACTATCCTAAAATGTTTCATTTTGGAATTTCGATTACAGCCATTGGAATTAAATTAAAAACGTAGGTTTGAAATCTCTGTAAACTTATTAGTGGCTCGATTTGATTCATATAAACGGTGGAACATTTCGCCATGGAATTCTCACTTCAAAAACGTTATTATTTTCCACTACAGTAAAATTGCTATCACTGTCAAAATGCTGGCGTTAAGAAATGACTACAATACGTCACTTACCTGTCATTCAGCACCTGCATTCTTTTTTAAAAATTGTGATATTTTTTTAAAAAACAGAATATTTTCATGGCCTGTTTTATTGTAAAGAAAATCCCTATATTTCAGCATATCCGAAGTCCAACGATTATTAAAAGATTCGTTTAGGAGCTCTTAGAAAACTTATTTCATATTAATACATCAGCATATACTTTTAAATTCGAAACAAACAAAGAGCGTTATTAAAATGATGTTTTATCTGTAATTTCCTCCTTGGAGTTGACATGTATAACCAATGGGGGGGATTTATTGTGTGCATTGTACCTATATACTTCTTACATTAATGTATAATGCTTTTCAATTGCAAAGAATATTCTTGTGTAAGTTGTTATTGGTTAACAAAAAAACTTATGGATATAATTTTTTTTTCTGAAGCGTCCCTATGCTTGAATATTTTATCTGTAGCTTCCTTCCTTCGAAATACAAGTAGGTGTTATTTTTTCCATTTTGTTTTATTAACACTTTAGGTACATTTGAAGAGTGACACTGTCCCCTGCTTACTTTAATACAATACAGTCTTCAAATAATTCAGTATTCAAAGGGTTAAAGAGCATTTTCTGCGTAAAGTACTTAAATTTATTTGTTAATCACTAAATTTTTAAGTATAATAAATTACTATCCAGTATATTAAAAAGTTTTGAAAATAGTAATTAAGTATTATGCAATTAAGCATAATTAGTATAATTAAATATGCTTGGTAATTAAGTGTAATGTAATAAAAAATTTTGATTAAAAAGTGTAAAAATTAGTTCTTTAGATTCTTTAATTTACAAAAGATTTTGAAAAATTCAAGGGTTCGTTGCTTAACTCTCTTTTAATTTTAGCCTTATAAATTAATGACAAATAAAATACTACCATATTGCAATTAGATAGTAGATAATTTAGAAATAAGGAAAAATGAGTTATTCATATTTCATTACAAATACATCCAAAAAAAAAATTAATAAATAAATATTTCCTTGAAAACATTTTGTGCAATCTGAAACTCAGCTTTCAAAAAGCAGATTTCATACGGAAGGGGAAGAAATGTTTTCCCCTCTCTAGATGAAACATGTGCACTTGATTTCTTTGCAGTCTCGTGCTTGGTTATTTTACATACTGATTTGTTATTGGAAGCTCGAATGCTGACGTCAGAAATATCTTTTTATTTAAAATGTTATCTTATTAATTTTCATTATTTTAAACTGCTTAATTGAAGGAGAAATAATACAGCATTCAATTTTTCGAAATCCAAGTAAGTTTGGAAAATGCATTCTTTTTTTTCTTTTTAAGACTCATGAATGATTATTTCATTATTTAAATTTTTTTCCACAATTTATTTGTGTCCAGCTTAAAAAAGAAATCTCTATATCGCCACTTTTTTGTGCGGGATTAATGTGAGAACTGCGTGGAATAAAGTTTAATTAGGAAGATATTAAGATGTTGCCTTTTACCCTACTTAACTATGCTTTGCTTTCAAATTTTGGTTTAATGGTCTGAAATTAATTTAAAACGAATTGATAGTGATTTAAACTTGTATAATTATTGAGGCCGTGATTCACCCCATTTCGCATTTCTATTGTCTTCAATAATATAAACGTTTTAAAATTCTCGTCTCTGCGCAGCTACTGTGATTAAAAAAAATGGTGACGTGGTATTGGATCTCCAATTTTAGTCTCTAGTTCAATAGTTCGGGAATTGGATTTTTATGACGTATGAAGTGGCTTAAAATCCTCTTTAAACTTGGTAGCTCTTGTTCTTTGAATCTATATGTGGAAAGAGTGACCGTTGAGTGAACATCATTCACAGGATGTAATGGTAAAACAATTTCTTCAATTTTTTATTTAAAAATTTCAATTCGAAAATTGTGTCTTACTATATTTAATTTAGCAGTATCAATTATTTAAGCACCATATACAATTTTACTTTAAATTTTTTTTTTTATGCAAAATAAATTTTATTATTTTAGAACTAACTGATTTACTGGAATAAATATTTTAATGTATAAATTATTGGCTCGAATATTTATTCTTTATAATCGAAATTAGTTTTTGTTTATTTTCTAGATCATTTTACGTATTATATTATCTTATTTTCAAAACTCATTTTGCACTTATATTTGTCGGATCACATTGTTTTTGTGAAAAACATTTTACAAATATTACACGAGAAGCGGTGACCGGTGAAAAGTTTATTGTAGATTAATCCTCGTTGAATATTCGCAATTTTATTTATATTCTTAAAGTCAATGATTTATTTTTTTAATGCATCATTGAAATCGTCAATAATCATTGAAAACTGTCATTAAATTTATCTATAAATTTTTGTCATATGTTGAAATAAATCATTGATTCTAATAAAGCTTTTTATGTTTAGTTGAATTTGTATCGAGAATTATATATAAGAATGTGAAAGGGCATGATTTGTTTCATTCTTTTTCATTTAAAATTAATTTTAAATTCTGAAAATTGATTTTTTTTCTTAAGTTAAAATATAGATTGATGCTGTTATTTTTTCATATTTAAAGTATTGTATTTTGCAGAACTTTAAAACTGCGTTAGTTAAAATATATGAAAAAATATTTCTAAATACGAATTGTGGCACAAACATAAACGTAATTGTGTTATTATTTCATTAAGTTATTTTATTTTTGATGAAAAATATTTATGAATATAATAGAATTTTAATTGGAATTGCTCCAAATTATTATACATCAGTAAACTGAGAAATTTTTAATCATTGCAAAACAGTTTTATAAATGAACAATTTACGTAAGATAAAAAAAAAAAATGATATAACTAATCATTGTAAATTAGTGAATGTTTATATAACGCTTAGACTCTTGATCACTTTCTAGTATATATTTTAGGTTAAAACTACTGTAAATGAGATCATTTCGAGCTTTAAATGTGGTTCTTTTATTGCAATATTCTTAATTAAGTTTAATGATGAATATATTCTATGCTTTTAACTTATATAATAGTGTGTAACCCATAGACAATATCAAAATATACATTATTCAAAAATGTATTAAACTAATTAATATTTATAAGTACGAAATGCTTTGAATTTTTTTAAAATTTCTTTTCATCATTATACTTTACCAAGATTTATTTTGAATAATATTTTCATGTTATGTAAAATCCCGTAGCGTTATATATGAAAAGATATTTTTAAGAAAGATTAAAAATACGTCTATTAATAATAGCCTAATAGCTGAAGGCTTTATTTTCTTTTCTTTTTTTTTTTTTGAACATTTCCAGAAAACACACAAATGTCAGTAACATTAAGGGCTTGAATCGGCTTGCCGATAAGAGTAGTATCGGAGCGATACTGGTACCACTACCTGTCAAAACATATCCGCCCGGGCAAATGTGGGCCGAATGTATGGCGCGGCATTGGAACGGTATCGGCAAACCCGACGTAACCGCTTGCCCGTTATTTTACCGATGTCATTCCATATATGGACCGAATGCTTTTGATAAGTGGCGAGTATCAGGAAACCACTAAATGACCGACAGCACGCCTTGTAATAGAATTTTTTTAAATTTTAAATTCATGAATGTTTTGTATGTGTGTGAAATATTTGTTTCCTAAAATTTGTTTAATTCCATTATCACTTGCGCTGTTTATACATGTTGCATTTAATATTTCATCTAAAACTGTTAAATAGCACTTAACAGAAAAAATTCTCAAAATAACAACTGCAAACAGAACATATTTATTATATATTTATTAGATAAGTATTTCAAATAGTTTTCATTATATTCCTGTTAGATTGAAACCAAAATTTTAATATCCACATGAGAAAGCTGTTAGTTTTAAATGACAACCAATTCAAATATCACAACTATTTTTAATATAATTAAAGTGCATATTTCAAAATATTTTTTGTACTTGAGAAATAAGTTTCCTTAACATTATTTTTTGATATATAATTATAATAAATATATATCAAACAATTATGTTAAGGAAACTTATTTCTCAAGTACAAAAACTATTTTGAATTTTTTTTGTCTAAGTTGATGTCATTTAAATAATATTTGCTTATAGAAAAATTGATTTAATATTATTTAAACATTTTTTCTTTAAATAACAATTTCAACATAGCAGATATATAAGTTTTATTAATAATTAGTATGAATATTGATAAATTCAATGATATTAGAGCTCAGACATCATAATTTTAATAATTTTTTTAATGCTGTTATTTATATTTTATTACTATGTAAGTCATGTTAAAATATATGTAGATGAAATAAAAATGTTAATTTTTTTAAAAAAAATTATAATTTTTATTAACTATGCATATGTATTAAAAAATTCCAACAAAATATATGCAAAATTATTACTTGTTAGTTTAAATTAATAGCAATATATACACACACATAAAAGTTTCTCTTAAATTATTCATTTTCATATACTAAATATCCTCACTTATTTGAAATGCTCAATTTTTGTATTGCATAAATAAAAAGAAATAATTTCTAGTTAAAAAATTTATTAGTTTTTTTTAGTCAATTAACACAAATGCTTTATACAATAATGAGAGGCACCTTCATAACTCTGAAAAAGAAAAGATAATAAAAAATAGTGAAGAAATTCTGAAGAAATAAAAAAATGCTTGTTAATGAAATTCATATAACTAAAAATATTGACTGAAAAACATTTGTAATCATTTGTATGAATGCCAATGTTCTATTTTTCAATGAAATTGATCAATAAGATTTGAATAAATTTCTTATGATTAATGTATAATTACTTTTCATTTTTTTTTATACGGTGAAGATATGAGACAAAAATCTTAGGAATATAATATTTATTCAATAAAGAGCAAAATTATTCAAATTATAAAAATTAAGTTTTTTTCAATTTACAATAAATGTAAAATAAAATGTACTAAAACTGGCATCAAGAAAATCAGCTCCGGTATTTTTTGTCAGTAAATGAATCTATAAAGAATTCAGTTTACTTTATAAATATTCATGAGTAAATAATTCTACAGCAGAAAAAAAATACATATTAACTTATCATCAATATAATTTTGTGATTTAATTGACTTTGTAATGATATTTCTAAAATCCATTAGATCACGTAATTGAATTGGTAGTAATTCTTGTAGTACAACTATTTCCATAGGAGTTTTGGTATCTATCGCCATCTTACAATCAACATTTTGCAAGTACCTAAGCAAAATTGTATTTGAACATACACAAGTTTTATCTTATCAATATAAAAAAGTAAGCAGACTAAAATTATTTAAGACCCTGTAATATTAATGTACAATAAAATATCTATAAATTATTTATAAGCAGTTGATAATTCTCAAATTCTGAATGAAAACATGTATACGCAAATAAATTTTTAAAATCAAAATAATTTTAAATATTCATTCTGTATTCTAAGATAATTTGCAATTATGAGTCATTCATATAAAATTTAATGCTGAATTTAATAAACTGAAAATTATTACAAAAGAATTTTTTTTAAAAGCGAATTTTTTCAGACATAAACAAAAAAGAAAATGATATTGTGTAGATAATATTAAAATGATAATCGATATTTATAATTTTTGAATACATGTATTCTAATTTTTGGCTGCCAAATTTAATCAGATATAATTAATATAAAATACAATGTTAAAATTTAAAAAAAAAATTAAGATCATAAATTTTAATTAAATTTTATAACATTTAGATTTTTATTTTTTAATTATCTTATCTAAACAAATCTAAGAACCTATATCACTGGCAATGGTCATTTAGATCAATAGCAATCTTAGCAATGATTATTAGATATCTGCTCGAGATAAAAGTGCACAGGGGTAAGGAATTAAAATTAGAACTTCACGTCGAATTTAAATAAGTTTTAAGATTTATAGCAAAATATATCTTATTTTTAATCAAAAACAATCAGAGTATAAATACTTTTAAATAAAAAATACTTTTTTAATAATTTTTGCTTTAAATCTGAAAGTATACTTAATTTGTGGGATTCTATGTGATGATTATATGACATAATGCTGTGTATTCTAATATCTCAAAACTTTTCATTACTATTTCATTCTATTTTTCTAAGATTTGTATATAAATGCATTCTATATCAAAATATTTTTGATGAAATCTATTTGGTGATAAAAATACTGTAAATGAAAAATATGCTAAAAAAAATAGCTTAGACGTTATAGGAAACTGATATAGTATATTAATTCTATTGAGATTCTTTTCCTAATAATAGTAACTGATGGCAAGCAAAGAAATGCAATATTTTTCTATCTATAATTATCAGGAAATATTTTCAAGCCATAATTTTTCCAGCCCAAAATTAAAATTATGGGAAAGTTAAAAAAATAATAAAAATAAGGCCAGATAAGAAAGAAGATAAATAAATTCATCGAGAATTTTCTTTTTAATTTGCTTTAGAAATATGTCCATGTGGTACAAAAAAGTGAAGGAATTACAATATTAAATTTTAAAATAGAAAAACCAGAATAAAGCAAAAAATATAAGACGAGAAATGAGATTTTTTTTTCACGTTTTTATGAAACTAAATGCCAAAGGAAAAAAAATCACTATGATACTTAAATTTCACCTTTAATTATATTATTCAGTTTTCATCACTTAACATAATCAATAATTATTTATTAACAAGTAAGAAATATTCTTAAATATTAAAACATGTTATATTTGAATATTTAATTCTTGTTTAAATGTATTAATGTTACATTTAAATATTTAAGTAAGTTTCAAATGTTCTCTAAGTTTAGAATTTTAAATTTTAGTTGAAACATTTTTAAATTACAATAGAACAGTATAACTAAATGTTTTATTTTATAAGCAAACAACATGGAGATTCTTAATAATAGGAAATTAAATTATAAATTCAAATTATTTTATAATTGAGAAATATATTAAATGTATTGCTAATTGAAAAAATATGCAAGAAAGTTTGAAAACATTTCATTCAATGGAAAATTGAAATTAAATTTATTATTAACTTTAATATTTATTAATACAATTGAAAAAAAAGTACATTGAAATTAGAATGTTCTTAAAAGTATATACTTACGTATTTATGTTGTTCATTTTAAAAAGAATAATGATATATAATATCAAGAGATATCAAATTAGAAATCTGAAATAGATAACGCTCGCATATACTGCTAACTCAGAAATAATTCTAAATAGAATGAAATATAATCGTTTGGTTTTCAAAAAAAAAAAAAAAAAAAAAAAAAAATTATTATATTGAGTATTGCCAGATGACAACAAATATTAGTAATTTTTCTCTTTGAAAGAAATCTGCAAATAATTAAACTTATATCTATTACTTTAAGCTCACTTTGAAAACGATATTTTATTGACCACCTTTTTTTTCTCTGAAAACATTTCTATTTTTCATTTTAAAATAAATAGAAATGGAGAATATTTACTATGAAATTATCATTTGCTCTAAAATAAAAGCCAAATAATTGATTCTGAACTCAGCAATTATGTTTAACTGCATTTAATACACTACTGGCCATTAAAATTGCTACACCAGGAAGAAATGCAGAAAACAAAATGATATTTATTGGACAAATATATTATACTAGAAATAACAAGTGATTAAATTTTCAAAAAAATTTGGCGGGATAGATCCTGAGAAATCAGTACCCAGAACAACCACCTCTGGCAGTAATAACAGCAGTTATACGCCTGGGCATTGAGTCAGAGATTGGATTGCATGTACAGGTACAGATGCCCATGCAGCTTCAACACGATGCCACAGTTCATCAACCGTAGTGACTGGCGTTTGTTGACGAGCCAGTCGCTCGGCAAACATTGACCAGACGTTTTCGGTGAACGATCTGGTGAACGTGCTGGTCAGGGCAACAGCCGAACATGTTCCGTATAAAGGAAAGTCTGTACAATACCGGCAACATGCGGTCGGGCATTATCCTGCTGAAACGTAGAGTTTCGCAGGGCTCTAATGAAGGGTAGAGCCACGGGTCATAACACACGAGAAATGTAACGTGCACTGTTCAAAGCACCGTCAATGCGAACAAGAGGTGACCGAGACGTGTATCCAATGGCACGCCATACCATCACGCCAGGTGATGGTATGTTACACAGTATGACGATGACGAATGCACGCTGCCAGTGTGCGTTCACCACGATGCCGCCAAACACGGATGCGACCATCATGATGCTGTACACTGAACCTGGATTCATCTGAAAAGATGACGTCTCGCCATTCATGGTTCGTCGTTGATCACACCATTGAAGGACCGTCAAGGGAAGCCGCAGGCATGGTCTCCGAGCTGAGAGTCGATGCTGCTGCAAACGTCGTGGAACTGTTCGTGCAGACACTTGTTGCCTTCCAAACGACCCCGTTTCTTGACTCACGGTTCGTGAAGTGGTTGCACGATCCATTACGGGCATGCGGATAATATGCCTGTCTTCTCGACTGCTAGTGATAGGTGGCCGTTGAGATCCCGCATGGTGCTCCGTATTACCGTCCTGAACCCATCGATTCCATATTCTGCTAACAGTCATTGGATCTCGACCGACGCGAGCAGCAATACTGCGATAACATAAACCGCAATCCCGGTACGCTACAATTCGACCTTTATCAAAGTCAGAAACGTGCTGGTACGCATTTCTCCTTCTTACACGAGGCATCACAACAACTTTTCACCAGGAAACAACGTTCAAATGCAATTTGTGTATGAGGAACCGGCTGAACAATTTCCTCATTTAATCACAATGTAGGTGTCGCTACTGGCGCCTGCTTTGTCTGAATGCGCTGAAAAGCTAATCATTTGCATATCACAGCACCTTCTTCCTTTCGTATAAATTTCACATCTGTAGCATATCGCCTTCTTGGTGTAGCAATTTTAATGGCCAGTAGTGTATATGCAACTATCAATTTTCTAAAATAAAAAACGCAATCATATTTTCCATATGCTTAATTATTCAAAATAATGTCAGAAAATATGTTAGTATTTTAATATAGAATAGAATGCTATTAGGAAAGCATATTAGTGAATAAGAAATGTTTTTAGAAATGAAAACATTTTGGAAATTATCATCACATTAATTGTTAAAATATCATTCAGATGGTCTTTTCAAACAAACATTCCTTTTATAGAAATAAACCTTCAGAACTTGAAGTCTACTAATGTATTTTTCGAAAGAAAATAATTGTTTGGAAAGGCAATTTTTAGTAACACATTAGAAATATTATGGAATATTTAACCAGAGTTGAAGTAATATATATATATATATATATATATATATATATATATATAATCTGAAATCAACACAATAAGATTCAATATTTATCTTACCTGTTCTTATTATTTCATATTTCCATTGTTGTATTTGTTATTCAGATAGTATTTCATAAATAAAATGGTTGTTCTGAATTTTTTTTTCCCAAAGAAGCAATTTGCTGAATTACAAAAGCTAATTTTTGGAGCTCATTTAACTATTCTCTTTAAAAAAGATGGAAATGGTTTAATGACTTTACTAAATAAACTTAAAACTTATCACAAGAGTATTTTTTTGGATTTTCAACTTTTATGCAAAAACAACTTAGGGAATTGACACTTGCGAAGTACCTCTCCATCTTACGTCACAACAGAGAAAGAACATGGAAATTATAGCCTTCATTAAAAACCCCAATCTCGTTAAAAATTGCAATGAATTTTCAGCCATGTCAGGTATAGAACTTATTACCTCTTCATCACGAGAAGGACTGCTTTCTTAACAAGGTCACTGTGGGAAATTATTCTCCATTATGAGCACGTAAACATTTTACAATGACATTCGCTACTGCCACTAAAAAGTCATACATGCTCGACGAAAGATCAAAAGGTTTCATAATGTACATAAAGGACATTTAATATATCAATTCATTTATAGTGAATTGAAATCAAATTTATTAATAAATATTTCTTTTTATTGCAAGCAAACTCTTTAGAAGGGTATATTGCAGTATAATTAAAAAAAAAAACATACTTATAGAGAGAATTTATTTTTAATATTTAACTGCTTTACGTAAACGATAAGAAAATTTAAAATAATGACTTCTTTCAAAAGAATAATCACAAACGTAATAGAAGAAAAAAGCAAGTGTATTTGTCTATCCAATATTGGATAGTTAAACTTCATTTCATTGTGATTCGGATAAAGCCCGATGAAACCCGTTTCATGATTACCAAAATGTAAATATATTACCACGCTGTGTTATTAATGCTGTTTTAAATAGACAAATTTCTTAAAAATTATAAATTACAATTAAAATTCAATAAAACGTTATCCTACGATTTCATAAGTTCCAAGTCATTATCCTTGTTGCTTTTGTGAAAATGATGGTGCTGAATTCAAAGCTTGAATTGATGGTTCCACTGACTTTACAGTTCCGCCATTGGTCCGATATCGCATATGATATTCGACCCCCAATTAGAATGCAAGCATCTAACCTATATCGGCAGACGACATTCACAATTTGCCGGCAGTTAGCCGTATTAGGACCAATACTTGTTTCCGATAAAATTAAAGTCCAAATTTTTTATGTCGTTTGCCGATACGGAACTGATATCGTTACGAAATCACCATGCCAATGCCCACTCGTACATTGCCGATATTGGCCCGTCAGGATGCCGATAGGCTTGTGTTTGCTGGTCTGAACATTTGTTGTATCCGGAAGCACGTTTATAGAGTAGGTTTACTGTATTCATGTGTCATAAAGAATAAGTCCCGGAATACTCCCAAGCGCTCACCATGGCAGAAAGGAATACAGAAATGGTTACAAAAGCTCCTATCATTCAACTACAACTGGGATTTAAACTTCCCAAGCTGAAGATTGCGGAATTATTATGAGGCGAAAAATACTTGATTTTCGATTATGTTAGCATCAGTCTCTTAAATCCACTTATCCGCAAAGATAAATTTTATATCACATGGTACAGCTGACATGTTTTTGAATATTCATCATAAATTGTTTTCCAAGATGATTTTTCTTGAACAGACAATCATATTTCGGTGCTACAATGAAGATTATTTTGAAAACCCTCAAATATTCACATTGATAAATATACACGTTGAAATCCGAAACGCACCATTCATTTTTCTAGTGGCTGGAATCAAACCTGTAATTTTCATTCCGAAGAGTATGGTTGTGGCAATTATGGGCCAGAGAAATGGATATTCGATATTGCGAAGTCGAATCCCTGGCCCATAATTGCCAGGGCAATAGATATTTGACTTCGCGATGTCGAGTATCCATAGTTGCCAATCGATGGCCATAATTGCCAGAGGAATGGATATTCGCTGGTCATTGATAAAACAATTAAGTTACCAGTATATCTTGATCTTTGCTTTAGCAGTCATGATATTAGTAGTAAATCATGAGATTCTCAACAATAAAATTTGAACCAAATATGTATGCCAAAAATTTGGTTAACGCTATGGTCTTTAATTTAACAGTTCGTGGGCTCGATTCCTACCTTGGGATTGAATGTGTGTTGTGGTTTGGAATCCACTTTAATATGTAGGTTTCGGTGTTAGTCCTCGTATGCAAAAACTACTCTTTGACCTAAATTTTATTTTTTTGTTAAATTATCTAGAATCTTAAGGATTATTTTTAACATTGTTATTTCTATTTCAGTATCTATTTTGATACCTGTTTCAACAAATCCAGGAAATGAAAGTGATAATTAATATTTGTTCTCTAGTACTTTGTATGTGTTACCAAATTTGTGAAATAAAGAACACATTCAGCAATTATATTAATATGCAATAGTAAATACAATGCATGATATGCTATATTGGTATGGTACCACACCTGGAATGTAATACAACTTGGATTCGCCTAGGAACTGATTTATACAAGTGCTGAATAGTGTAGTGGAGTACTGTATTCCATTGTGTGAAAGTATTATGAAATCACTAAGAGAGATTACCGTGGAGAATTTCGATTCCTTTTTGGAAGGTCTAAAATAGACCATACCGGTTCAATCATATTGAAATTTTATGACAGTGTAATTCAAGGTTTAATTCTATCCTTGTGTTCATCAAATATTGATTGAGTAAATCCCTTTTCATGAATAGGGTCATTAGTCATATAAAATTCCATCTCCTGCAAGAAACAGTGATTTGGATCATAAGAGAGAGGTGGTCAGTTAAAATATCCTTAATTTTCTCCATTTATCCTTCTTTTCAGTGTTATGATTGGACCTGGAGAAACCCACAACACGACTGCCCATATCACGACAGATCCACCCACATGCTGGAAGGAGACAATTACGATCATACGCTGTGCCGGTGTCCTCCAAGCGTGCGATTGTCGTTTTGTAGGGAAAAGTGTGAAAAACGATTTGTAAAACCATATTTCCATCTATCAATCGACCAGGTCTTGCAAGTTTGACACCAAGGTATTAACATCTTTTATAAGTGACTTGGGAATCGCTGCTCTACCCTAAATGATTTTCTTCTTTTTTATGAAGATGTCTTCTAACTATCATTATCATTAATATGACTAATCATTAATAGAAGAGAATCCAGATGATGATTGAGCTCTGTGGTCAATTTTGTTGCAGTTCGCCTTTTAGCCATTGCAATCCGCTTCAGTATCCGTCTTTTTCAACGAGCTTCTCTTTTCGTCCTTGATTTTGCTTTGCAGATTGTCTTACCGTGCTGTGTATATGATATCTTGATATTAGATACCGTATTCTACAAAAGTCTAAAAGTTGGGGTGTCTCGATAAATTGCTCCACCTAGACGTTCTTTTACATTGTTACTTATATTGAAAATATAAGACCTCGGACATTTTACTCTTGGGGGGAGGGAAACCGAGATTTATACAGAATTGAATAAAACTGCCACAATACTAGAGAATATATACATTTCTATTTGTAAAATTTCTTTCAACTTATATAATGCTTACGAAGTGAATTCAAAAACGTCCTTGTTTTATACTAGTATCTCCGTTATTATGTTAACCACCTTTGCATGTTTTAAAGCAGCTTTTTTATGGAAATAATTTTAGAATCGATGAGTAAAGATACCATATTATTTGCTTTTAGTTATTTCTATATTTATGCATAAAGTAGCTTTTTTATGGAACTAATTTTTGAATAGATGAGTAAAGTTACCATATATATTATTTATCTATTTAAGTTTCAAGGTTATGATATTTATTTATCAACTCTTTTTTGGATGTTAAAGTAGATGACTTTAATGAAATAATGTTTGAAAAAGTTGGTTAAAAATTATTTATGTTACGAAGATCGCTATTTATATTTCTAGTCTTGGCAAATTTAAAAGTTACTAAGTGATCGCTGTCGCTTTTAACAATAGTTTGATACTTTTAAACAATTTCATTCGAACGTTTTGCCGTTTCTGCGTGAATTTTTATTTGCACTAAACTGAAAAATTCATTTCGGACAAAGAAATGGATTTGATTTCTGAACATTTTCGTGTGACTTTTCATAAATTTTGATTTAAAATTGAAATTAAAATAAAAACAGAAAATCTTTTGAGATTTCCTTCCATGAAACAGAAATTTCAATAGCTCGTTATATTTTCCATTTAAGTAAAATGTAGGAATTTTAATGAATTATCAAATTTTCCAACCCTACTCTCATTTTTTATTAAGAATATGCCCACTATGAAATAATTTTAGTTGAAAAAATCATCTAAAAAAAATTTATTATGTAAAAGGATAATTAAAATCTAATTTTCGCCATAAAACTAACGTTTTAGTAGAATATTGGATAATTTTAAATACATAAAAGGGAAATGAATTTTCTGCAGTAAAAGAAATATTCCTGAAATACTGAGTATTTTAATTTAATAAAATTTTAAATGTATATATTGCTTTCCATTTCAAGAAAATAATTTAATATTTTTATTGTTATTGTCATGTTTGGATGAGAAGCTTTGCTAACAATATTTTTATTGCTTTTCCTAAAGTAATAGTGAATACGAATAGTATATATTTTTTATTTTGAATAAGATGTTTCTTTTTTTTTTTTTTTTTTTTTTTTTTTT
>JAPDSC010087831.1:3145-19460 GCA_026290005.1 Latrodectus geometricus | reverse complement strand
CTCAAACAATATGATTTGTATAAAAGTACTAGATAGTTATTAAATAGATTGAAAATGAGATGTATATTCCTTTAAACTTGATCTTGAAAAAAAAGTAAAAAATTTTATTCCTTTTACAAGATGACTTATCTTAAGCAACTACCACAATATTCACCCTACATTTTGCCTGTTTGAGAATTTCATATTGAAAAGCCAGTTACGTTTTAGGCCATATTATTCGAAAGTACCCTTGCGTAAGTTTTATTTTCTTAAAATAAAATCATTTCACCTTTTTACATATATTTCTTTCCTATGTTACTTATTAAATTAGATGTACACGAATTATGTACAAGATAATAAAGGGAATTCAAAATGTTCATCTACATTTCAAGATATACTGATTATAGTCAATTTTTTAATCATTAAACTTATACAAGCTATATGTGTAACATGAATTAAATTTTATTTCTTAGAATACATGATATTCCATACTCTTTTCCGAAAAATTTCTGATAATTTACGAAAAGTTATGAGATCCAGATAACTTTTTTAAACAAGAAAATCATCATATACCAATCCTCTTTATAATTACTTCAGTTTTATTCAAAATGCAAAGATAATGATACTACTTATTCCTTATTCACCAAAGACAAAACAGCAAATTAAATAATTACATTGCATATATATATATATATATATATATATATATTTATATATACAGGGTGATCCAAAAGTCAGGACGAACTTTAAAAGTGAATAATTCGAAAACGAATCACGATACAAAGATGCGGTTTGCACCAAACGGATGGAAAAGAAACCGGGTTTTGTGTGGTAATGAAAAAATAGTTCTGTTGGCGACCAACAGATGGCGCTATAGTGTTTTATTGCAACAAAAGATGATTTACAAATGAAAAAAATGATTAATGAAATCAGATTAATTACAGCTAAGTTGTACCTACTAAGTAAATGTTCAATGTGCTGTCCATCATTCAGAAGTAAAGCTGTGAGAGAGTCACCACACCATTCACAGCATTTAGTAGCATTTCTTGCGTTATGGCAGACACATTTTGGCGGATGGCATCTTTCAATGCCGCTAGTGATGTCGTTGGTCACGGTACACTTTTGACTTCAAGAAGCCCCACAGCCAAAAATCACAGGGTGTGAGATCGGGAGATCTTGGAGGCCATGTGTGATTAAAGTAGCGACTGATAATATGATCTTCCCCAAATGTTGAGCGTAGCAGGCGTTGCACAGGCAGAGCAAAATGAGGTGGTGCTCCATCTTGCATAAAGGTGACTGTTTGGAGTGTCTGTCGCGCTTGCAGTTCAGGAGTAATGCTGTTCTGTAACAGTGCAAGATATCGCTCACCGGTGACAGAAACTGTTTGGAAACCTATCTGTGTGACTTCCTCGAAAAAAAAAATGGACTAATTATGAAATCAGCAGTGAAGCCACACCAGACTGTCACTTTAGGCTGTTGCAAGGGTACTTCTACAATTGCATGTGGATTTTCAGTGGTCCACACTCGGCAATTGTGGGTATTAACAGCGCCAGAGAGTGTGAAATGTGCTTTATCTGTCCAAAGCACAATGTGAAGCCAGTCGTGCTGCTCTTCCATTTCATTGAAGACCAATTTCGCAAAATGTCGGTGAGAGTTGAAGTCAGGAGGTTTCAGTTCTTGGTTATGTTGCAACTTATAGGGATATCGTTGCAAAGTTACTCGCAGCGCTCTCCAGACACTTCCGTACGACACTCCTGTCTGCTTCGAAACTTTTCAAGCACTGCACTCCCCATGTGCAGCAACCGCCGACATGGCTTGCACCGTCTGCTCCACTGTCGTGGCATCAGCAGCTGCAGTTGAGGGACGTCCACTTCTTTGACGTGATGCCAAAGAACCTGTAGCTTCAAATTTTTCACAATTTTGTTCAATGCAGAAGAAGTTATTGGTCCTTTTCTATCTCGCATACCCTTCATGTAGCGATATGCTCGCAAGGCCGCAATGGCACTTTTCGAATTCTTATAAAACAGTTTAACTAAGAGGGCTTTTTAAACTATGGACAGCATTTCGATGCATACCAGTTGCGACTACCATTACCTGCTGCAGTTGCTTCTTTTTATATCGTTTGTTGCTTTGCATAATCTACATCAGAAATTCGATAGCGCCATCTGTTGGTCGCCAACAGAACTATTTTTTTCATTGCCACACAAAACCTGGTTTCTTTTCCATCAGTTTGGTGCAGACCGCATCTTTGTATCGTGATTCGTTTTCGAATTATTCATTTTTAAAGTTCGTCCTGACTTTTGGATCACCCTGTATATATATATATATATATATATATATATATATATATCTCCTACACATACAAAATTTAATTCTTCTTAAAGTATGGTTCACCAAATGTTTTTTGTCAATTTCCATCATTTAGAATAATTTTTTTAGTTAAAATACTTTTATATAAACTATTCTTCTGCCAGATTGGTTGAAGCAATTTGTTTTTGAAGATTATAAAGTATGAAAAGTATATTTACGATAATTCATTAGTTTAAAATCATATCATGGCTAGAAAGAATTTGTTCCGAAATATCCTTACTATTATTCAAAAAATTTAAAAACAGAATATATGATGATAAATGGGAGCTTATAAGCACTTTCATTATGCTTGAGTTCTGACACTGTCTTGGGCAAAAGCTATCATGGAAGTAATTTCAAGCACATTTTACATTAAATTGAACGAAAAACGTACTATTTCTCATATTCCAGTAATTTCTTCTATAAGTCATGAACCCTTGACTAGAGAAGTTGTTGATTATGCACAACATTAAAGCGTAGCTTATAAAGATACAAATAAAAAATCAATTTGATATTTTTTCTTCATTCTATAAATATAGAAAAATAATTGAATTAATTAACTTAATAGTGATATCAATGCTTTCAATATCAGTGAAAAAATTTACAATTATTCTATTTTAGAAAACTTTTCCTATAATAAAATTTAAATAATTTAAAATTAATTTTATTAAAGAATCAATACAGGAAATGAATTTCAGTAATGTATTACAAATATTCATCAAAATAAAATGAAAACATTGGATTGTAAAATTAAAAAAAAAAAACTGAATTTCATTTAAAGTTATTTAAAAAATATTGAATGTTATTTAAAAAAAATTAGTTTGTGGATATCACAAAAAATTAATCAAACAATTATTACTTCAATAATTAAAATGTATTTTGTTGTTACATGTAGGGTGTTCAATGTACATCTTATTTATTGTTTATGGAAAATTTACCAACTCAGTGGCATAGAAAAGCAGCACTTGCTATAGCTGTGTTCCAGTCTTGTGGTCAACTGATCTTGGCAATTCTGGCGTGGCTCATCAGGAACTGGAGATACATTCAACTCGCTATATCAGCTCCAGGAGTTGTGGTAATAGGATATTTCTGGCAAGTAACTGTTGATTTAATTTTTTACATGGCCATAAACATAAAAATATAATGTTATCTAATGTTTTTAGAAAATTCTGTCTCTAATACATGAGGCAAAAACATTTATATTTTTCATTATATTTTCAAGCGAAATCTACCTAAATATATACTAATTTTATTTGCCAATAAACTTGAGTTCTGTATGTTTTAAATTATTTGACTCTTTTTATGATAATAGAAAAGAATAGAGTTTATTTTATGTAACAATAAAATTTTTTAATTTTATTGTTTTGAACAATTATTAGTATCTCAAAAGGATATATGCAAATCATTAATGTACGTTAATAAATATATTTATGAAAACAAAGACATCTTTTGCAGTGATTAATAAGCTTTTAGTAATTTATTGTTCGTTATTTCTGCACATAAATAATAATATTTTAATTGTATAATTTTAAAGTAAATAAATATATTTTTATTCAATAAACTTGATAAAAATAATTTTGGATTCACGAATTGCAAATATTTTTTGAATTACTTCACACAATGAATTTAAAATATCAATAATTATTTATTACCAAATAGAGAAATAAGTCTATTCGGAAAATAAATTTAAAAAATGTCTCATATTTCTTTTTGAATTTTTATAAAGATTATACTAATTATTAACTTGCATAGTGTGCAAAAATAACATAAATTAGAAAAGCATAAAAGTTGTTAACATTTTCTGTTAGTATATTTGATGTGTGATGATTTTTTTAGTTTATGTTTCATTTATGTGGAATATTTCACTTTTTCGCTTAGGCTCTTACCACGTTCATTAGCATGGCTTGTAGTTGAAAATCGCCAACAGTCTGCCCATCAACAATTGGCGAGATTTTCCAGCGATGATAATTTCACATTGACGCCTGGTCACCGAATGGAGTTGCTCAAATCATGTAAAGTGGCTCATTCATTGCGTAGTGGATACGCAGCGAGGCATGGATTCGAGACCATTATCTGCTCTGCGCGTCTCCGACTCCTCGCGTTCACACAATACTACATTTGGTACGCATGACATTTTGCTTCTCTATTAATCCAAATAATAGAAAAATGAAATGTATATAGACCTTATCTTCTAAATGGAAAAACTTAAAAAAACTAAACAATAATTTTCTCGGAACAAATACAAAAGTCATTTTGATATAAAACATGTTTTATGCTTCGTGTCTTAGGTCAAATAAAAAAAATCAAAGCGTCACGAAAAGTTATATGAGATAATCCGTTATAATTTTAAAAAATAAAAAGGTAAGGCAAAAAAAGGATTTCAATTGTTTTGATGAAAGATCAATGATAACAAACAAAGATTAAAAATTAATAAAAAATAATCGAAACCAAAGTTTTTAAGGAGAAGGTATACGATATAATTTGAAAAATAAAATTTTTTCAATATGTGAAGTTAACTTAGTACAATATGCAAATAAAAGCTACGTAGAGTTAATAGCAATGGCATTATTATTTATTTGTTTGTAGAAAATTTGCTGCAAAAAAAATGAATTTAAGATGTTGTTGTCATTGTGTGATAAATAATTTTTAATGTATCTTTGAATCAAGAAGGCTTCTTGAATAATTTATAAAAATATCAGTTTTTTATTAGAAGTAACTTATCATTTCCACTGTGAAACACATTGTCCGCTAATTCTCATTGAAACAATTATACCAATAAACAACTCTCAATCTTTTTTACATCTCTTTATAATTTTAATGCCAATTAAATTCTTAATAATATTTCATTCATAATCGCTTGCGAATGAATATTATTTTTCAAATTGAAATCTTTACAACATAAAACCTTCTTGTCTACAGTTTTGTAGCACAGTAGGCTCTCGTTTTTACGAATACATAGTGGCCGGTGAAAAAGTTCTTAAAATCGGAACTTCGTAAAATAGAAAAATTCTTAATTTTTAAAATTAATTTTTTTTATCAAATTGCTTTCTTTCATATATTAAAAAATGTACTTTTAGGAAAAACTATTTTATATGTTCTATGATAAGATACATGCAAAATATAAAATACACACTTAAAAACAATCTTTACTTTTAATTTATTAAGGAAAATTCAAGTATAGGAATTCCATTTCAAACTACATTTTTTAAAACACATTTCCTATCTTTTTCTATGTAATTAATCATTTCTCTGTCGTTTTCTCAAAAAAATAGAATAATTTTTATAAGCATTCTATATGCTTGTATGTAGACAGTCACAGAACTACATCATTTTTATTCTTAGTTATTGTTTGAATGAACATTCAAACAGCGATGTTTCCTTCTTTTTTTATTCTCATATATATATATATATATATATATTTTCAATCATTTTATCATCCGATATTTCTTATTCACAAATTTTATCTGAGCCCACATTAAACCATTCTTAAAAGATATTTTGAGCAGCAGTGGGCACCATTGTCAAAATTCATGGATGAGTAACTTCTCTTCATTCAAGATGTCAGGTAAATGCTCTTGGCTTTCTTTAGTTACGTTGGTTTCTTCAATAAGGCATGCATGTCAAATTGAGTTGGATATCGTTTTTTCTTCAACATCCTTTTAAATATTAAAAGGATGTTGAAGAAAAAACGATTGAAAATTGAAAAATTCTTTACACCCAGAATATCAATTTTATTATTGTAATTCATGATCACTCTTTGTAAAAGTATCTTCGAATTTTAAACTTGAAGGAAATGATAATACACTGAAGCATGGGCTATAAGATGAAAGTTAGAAAAAATTCTACTCAAATTCCTTAAAAAAATCCGGAATTTCATTACCTGTTGTGTTATTAGTTATCCAATAAAAGCGTCGATCCAAGTTTTTCAATCTTAAAATAAAAAAAATATATAAGAAACGGAAGCATAAACTAAAACGAAAAATGCACGAAAAAGAGTTAGCATAAAAAAAGGGATTTTTTAAAATTTCACCTCATAAATTGGAATGAAAATTATAATTACGTCTACGGGGCACACACACACATGTTATGGATCAGGTATTAATTCACGAAGTCAAGAACATTCGTAAATTAATGTTTCATAAAAGTGAATGTCTACTTTATATAAAACGGGATTTTTGATTTTGATACATAATTTTCATTAAAAAAATTACTTTTAAATATTTTATTCAGTCATTTGATTTGTAAAACGAACCTTTAATAAGAATTTTATTAGCTTAAATGTAATTTAACTGTAAAAAATGTAATGAACGAAAGTCCCAACAAATAACACCACTTAATGACTTTTTTTGGAGATATATTATTATGGTCTTTATTAATTTATTGAAATTGATACAAATTATTTTTTTATCGTACTCATAGAATCAGATTAAGTATCTAAATATATTTCAGTGTCATCATGAATTCTTTTTTTATGTATATGCTGGTTTTATTTTTTATCTTTTTTATGAGTATTATAACTGTTTTTATGCAGTAAATATCCTTTTAAATTCATTTTTGATTAGTGAGCCGATATTTCTTACTTCATAAAAGCAATCTTTTGAAGGGCATTCATTCAATTAACTTCTGAAATTACGACTAATAAAATGATTGAAATGGTTAATTAAGAATGCGAGGATATCATTTAAAATATTATTAAGGAAACTGTATTTTATACAAGTTTTATTCTTCTTATAAAGTGTGTAGATGTGAGAATTTAAGAGGAAATATTCTACATTTTCCTGAAAAAAGCATACATTTGAATAAATTTCCATACCTATGCTGTTTTGGACAAAAATTAAATAAAAAAATGTTAACTTTTTATAATTTTATTTGAAAAAATAGTAATATATATTTTTGTTTGTTTTTCATGTTAATAAAAAAATTTAAAGAGAAAATTACATATGCAATTTGCAGGTGTATTGAAAAATTTTAGTTTTCAAATATTTGATCTTATAACTGCTCAAACTGTCAAATATTTTAAATTAAGTGCTTTTTCACTTAAAATATATGTGTATTGAATCCTTTGAAGTAGAGTTAATTTTTGTTGTCGACTTTTATTTACTCAGTTTAAAGTCAAATGTATGTTTGAAAAGAATTTTTTATAATTAAATTGAAATGAGCTATCAGAGAAAAACGTCTCTCACAAGTGTGAGAGACGTTTGTTACAAAATGCAGGTTTTTCTCTCTCTGATGTTGTTGTAGTTGTTGTCGTGTACCAGCCAGGCCGGCAATATGGGGTGCGCTGCTCCTTTTTTCCAACTGAACCATATTTGGTGTGGAATCCGACTTCCTCAGTACACACATGCCATAGGTACCCGTTTATAGGTAGGCAACAATTCACACACAAAGAAAGGACAAAGACAAGAAAGAGAGAGAGAGAGAGAAAGTACATCTATGCCCGAGCCAGGATTCGAACCCAGGTCCCACTCATCTGTAGTCAGGTACGCTAACCACTAGACAGGTTGGGCGGCTGTCTCTCTGATTTTTACTGCAATATAAAAACATTTACTAATTTTCAGACTTTAAGAGAATGTTATATTATATAAAAGATAATAAATAATTTAGAAGTTTAAAAAACTTAAAAATAAATTGATGTATAATATTGAAAGAAGTTAATATATTAGGTTGAGGAAAAAGAAATCCATTATTTTCACGTGAACTTTATGTAACTTCTTTTGGATTCGCTTTGTAAAAAGGTTTTAAACAGTTTTCATGTAGATTTTTAGGTCTTGCACGTTACGACTGCTGACTTGTGGTCAACTTCGACCATTTTTGATATTTTACAGACATTTTCGACGATGCTGTATCCACATGCGAGGTGCATCTCTCCCCCGAGGTGCATCTTTCGACGAGGCTGTATCCACATTCGAGGTGCATATCTCCCCCGAGGTGCATCTTTCGACGAGGCTGTATCCACATTCGAGGTGCATATCTCAAAAATTCCCGAACGGAATCGACGTAACAAAAATTGTACGTAACTCGTTGTTACAGTTTTATATGGGACGATAAACACCTTTCACAATTTTAGCCACCTGGCAATCTTTTTCGCCGTTACAAGAGAAAAACGAAAATGTATCGAATTTTCTGTTTGTTGTCTTCCATTTTTAAAACCTTGTACTCGTAACTGGATTAATCAAAAAAAAAAAAAAAAAAAAAAAAAAAAAAAAACCGCAAGAGGATATTTCAGTGTCAAATGTCAGCCTTCCAACGAGCATAAATCTGAAATTGTTTGATATATACCTCACGAGATATCGATCACTACAGACGTCCACCGAAAAAAATCATGGATTACTTTTTCCCCAACCTAATATCTATGCATAAATAATTTAAAAAGGTATTGATGTAAATCTTATATATAAATCGTTAAAATATACGTAATAGTAATTCATGAGATTCTTGAGAATGTTTTATTAATTTCATGGGATTTTGAAATCCATATTTTATTTTTAAATCCAACTATAATATAAAAGATTTGATTTTTTTGCTATGCATATTCCGAACTTAATTTCTTCTGCCAGAATAGTAAAAGTATTCTTTTTCGGATAGTGAAAAAAGAACAATTAGTTTCGCTTTACTGAAAGTGTTCCTGTTATAGAAATATATTAATATTTGATATTTATCTCATTTATTAAATCCTTCAGATTTGCAATATCATTTTGTTTTAACTCATGGCATACTTGGCAAGAAATATATATATCGTTTTCAAAAGTAATGCAATATCCGGTATAAACATTTTATCACTGGCAACCAGTTAAAAATTACAAGAATTTTCGTTTCAATAATAACGATAGATAACATAATATTTTATATGATTATATACATAGTTGAATATCGGAAAAATGTAAGTAGATGGAGAGGTGTAAGCCATCTTTGAAAAAACAACAAAAGTTAAAGTGTGAAAGATAACACTCTCAGATCCCAAATAACATCTGTGATTAAAACCTCATATTGTATCGAGGATTCCTTACTGGTTTTAGTTTAATAACAGCGAACCTATTGAAAAAAAATTGTTGATATGTGTAATACTTTGAAGAAACCATGGTAATCTATAACACTTGAATACTGAGAAATTAGAAACCTAACTTGACAAAGCTTCGTCATAGTATTCCAAATCACTTACATTATTTCTGAATAAATGTTGATTTCAGGAACATTTTTTGGGAGCATTTCATGTTCTCTTCTTGTCTTCTGATGAAAAGTTTAAAGGTATTTAATAGTTTAACACCAGCTCTTGGTCATTGAATAATTTGAGACTTCTCGTTGTCCTGATGGAAATAATAAATTGTAACATAATCACAAATCTCTGGCTGATTATTTACATATTAAGTTCATGACTCTGTTTCTTGGATCTTGTGTTTCAAAATGACATTACCATAAATCTCGTGACTCAGGATGAATAGTTTGAAAAATATTGAATACGACATCAATAATTAAAAAACTGTACTTGTCTATTGATTTATTCTAATATTTTGTAAAAATGAGATTTTCGTTTACCGCGAAATAGTATCGATATCATATTTTAAGAATCCCTGCTTCATGTAAATTAATGGAATTCAAATCAATATTTTTAGTCAGAGTTCAAACATAAATTCAAATTTATATTTGAACTGCACAATGATTTCATTCAAGAAACGTATTAAACTATTGGTTATTAAAGGTAACAAATTATTTAAATCAAAGTTCAAATAAAATTTGAAATTTAGTACCAAAAGCTTAATAATATATTTGCTGAACGTACATCCCCATTTGAAATTAAAGTATCAAAACCAGATCTTATAATATTTGCAAGAATATAATCATTTTTTGAGAGTGTATGGTTATTCATATAAATTACTCTTATTTATTCAATAGAAACACAAAATGTGTCCACATAATCTTCGCTACATTGTATCTATACTTAGTATCTCAATATGTGGATGCAAATAGTTAAGTGATAAATAATATTTAGAGCTATGATAACATCGTAAACTTACTCCAACCAACAAACCTCAACCATTGTTCTATTATAAATTTGCCCGTCTCTTGAGTATAATACTGAAGTTCAGTTTTATTGTATTATAATTTGAAAATTATTTTACGAATCACTTCTATTTTTTTTCTTCTTTAATTATTGAAGAAATTTAAACGGCTCGAAATCTTTACAATTATGAGCATTTATTCATTCAAGTTGACGTTATTATAATTTAATGCGAGTTCCAAATCGATTTCCAAAAAGACCATATGATTCAGAGAGCTTACTTTTCTTTCATTTACTTCCAAGTTTATGTTATTAATCAACCGGATGAGAGAAAATTTCTACGATTGTTTCCGTGGTGAATTATCCGTTATACCCTTATACTTTGACGAATCTTTTTTATAATAATGTATTTATTTAAATAAGCTACTAATAGTTATAATATTAATGGTAAAGTGTTAGACTACATTTCCTCTGTATATTTCATTATGTGATATTCGTCAAACCAGAAGCTACATTTTTATAAACTTTAGTAGTTATTTTAAGTAATTAAAAATTTTTTTGACAGTAACATTAGTGAAATAAAAACTAACTTAAGTTAGCTATACCCCAGTTTGAAGTTTTTACTGGCAATAAAAAGAAAGTATTGTTGTTTATGCTAATGAGAGGTAAATTAAAAACGTTAATTATTTTTTTATGGACAAATAGTTGAATAATAATGATAATTTTGCAGTATTATATATTTTTTATTATTAGATGTTAAGGTCTAATTTCATTTAAATAATCTTACTTCCAAGAGCTTTTAAATATGCTCTTTTAGTAAATAACTATATGTAATTTTTCTAATTTTGAATAATTTTTCTTTTAAAATAATTATAATAGCCAATTATTAGAAACAAATTTCTGACTTATTTATCAATATGATAATGTAAATTATTAATCTACTAACCGTTCTATAACAATATGTAAACTGTAGTTAGAATTAAGAGACATTTAGAATTTATTAGTTGTTGTTAGAATTAAAAATTCTCTAGTTCATTAATAAAAATATTACAGGGAATATTTCTTTCCTTGTGAATAATTAATAGAAAAACATAGAAAACAAATACTTAGAAAACAAAAATAGCTTCACTTTATATTACTACTATTTTTATGCAAGAGGTTTTGATAGAATGTGCTAAATATTAATTATTTTTATAGCATGAATTAATTAAGTAATTTTATTATCAAATTCGCGTTATTTTTGTAAATATATATATATATATATATATATATATATATATCTATATATATATATATATATATATAAACCGTCAAGTAAATTTGTAACAAAATAGAGAATTTGCAATGAAAAGTTTTCTAATATTTTAAATAATTTCGTTTTATTTTAAATTGATTACAATTATTTACTGATAGTTGACATGGATGATAAAATATAAAAAATTTGCTATATTTGTACCTAACTTAAGTTATTATTTGCTTGAATATTAATATTATTATCTGATATTTCTAATCGGACAGTTAAAAATCATTGGTATTAAATTCGGTTTCTAAAAATTAAATACAATTGCTTTGATTAAGTTTAAATATAACTTTTAATTGCAAAGAAAATGGTTGAATGAATTCATATTGTATATAATGTTTTAAAAAATAAACTTTATTTCATTTTGAAACTGATCATATAATTTAATATAAAATGAGGCTGTTTTTAAAGTATTCCATGATATATCAAGTTTAAAATTTTATTAGTAAGCCCATATGAAGTTTTCACATTCTTTTAAAGGCGCAATAAAACTTGAACAGTTAAGTAATATATTCGATTCCTTATAACAAACTAATCTGTTGTATTTAAATAATACTGTTTATTACAAAAAATCAGAAATTGCTTTCTCATTTTAGTATAAATTGAAAAATACACGTCTATGGATAACTTCTTTACCATCAAAGATTTCCTATTTGTCAAAAAATGTCATAGAGAAAAATGATAAATATGATTACAATAAACAGAAGAGAAATAATAAATACAACTTAATTTCTTCTGATTGTTTTAAAAGGCAAGAATTGTATTCTACAATCTTTTCTTTCTTTCAGGTTTGCAGTTTCTTTGGTGTCGAAGACTTCTGTTGAAGACATACCTGTGCTGAAGGATAATCCTTACTCACGATTATTTATTCATGGCGTTATCGAGTTATCATTCATAATTCTAATATTCCTTGCATCTAGCAGGTACAAAACCGTTTAAATTTAGTCTCATAAAATATAGCGTGCATCGCGACAATCAATAGCTATTGTAATTATTTTCAACATTTGCCACTTATTGCTGTTTTCTTGAGGAAAACTTTCATAGATCTGAAGATTCTTTCAAAAAATTAAATTCTTCTTTGACAAAAATATTAAACTACTAGCAATAATATAATATCTATTTAATTCTAACCTTAAGAAATAAGGAAAATATGTGTGCAAAACTTACATTCTGTTTACGCAACTAAAATAACAGGAAAAAATAAAGAAATATTCAAGCTCGATAAAATTAAACTTGTTATTTTATTATTAAACATATATTAAAAATTAAATACAAAGGGCTTTCTATAAAAATTGAGAGAAAAATCATTGAAAACCAAGAAATATATTTATACAAAAATAAATCATTCTTTTAAAAATTCCTCCCACCCGATGATGATCTCATTGTTCAAACATTTTTTCAAACAAGTTGAGAAGACATTTTTCTGTAAATTATATCAAAGAGCTCTGCACTTTTGAAATAAAGTCAGAATCTGCTTTGAATTTTCTTCAATGGAGTTACTCCCTCAATATTAGAAACAACCGGAAATTGCATACTGCGAGATGATCGGGACTGTAAAGGGGGTTGTCATGATTTTAATTTTGCATTTATTACGATATTTCTGAACAGAAGTAACGATATGCGAGTGAAAATTATCCTGATATAATATCCAGTCCCTACCAATTTATGACCTTTTCTCGATATGTATAGTCACAAAATTTTCAAAACGGAAAAATACTATTTACCATTCATTGAAGCTTTTTAAGGTACACAATATTGATAGATTATACCTTTAAAAGTAAAACAAAATCATGGAAAATTTGGCTTTTGGATTTATTTCAGAGATGGGGAGACAATGTTACCATACACATGTTGTGATTTGGGTCAGGGGGACAAAATAATGCATGCGCGAATTTCATCACTTCTTATTAGTCTTTAAAGAATTCTTCTCGCACAACGTTTGCATGAGCCGTTTATTTTGAAAGTGGCCTTAGTCTATTTATCTTCATATCGAGATATTTAAGGGTTTGCGCTTCAATATAAATATGCGTATATGATATTAATGAGTCATACTGCTTAAGTGCATCTAAGGGTGTTAAATTTATAATTCTTATTAAAATAGTGGCAATTAAGTGAATAATATGCGTTTTTTTTATCAAGAATGTAGTTAGGAAACTTTCAAAATTAACAATCAGATTCATTATAAAATTTGAAGGTGCCCAAGTCCATTCAACATAATTCAAATTGGAGGGGGGGGGGAACCGTACTGAATTTACTTTACATATCCTTAAAACACTTCGGAAACATAATTTATGCGATACAAAACATATTTTAATTACATTACGTACAAAATTACAAACATAAATTATTTATTACAAAAACATTTACTACTCATCTAAGTTTTGAGCGTGTGAAAAGGATTTGAAGAAATCGTTATATTCCGGTGATATATATCATAATAGGTCAACTTTGTCCTTGAATTTTGCTGTTGTAATTTGTCTGATATTCTAATACAGTGGTGTAAATATAATATTTTCACACTTTCTTGGTCTACATCGACGTGGTAATAAATTCAGGACTTAAAAATTTTCATTCTCATTTATTGATGTTTTATAGAACATTTTATACAGTTCATTTTTGATAAAACACATCCAACATATATTTATCTATTTTATTAATTCTCAATCAAAATTCTTTACTCTTTTAAAAATTGTGTCTTTTAATAATTTTGTTGATATAAAATCTTGTCTCATTTCATTTACAATAAAGTTATTACTCTTCCGACACTTTTTTAATAATTTTGGGGAACGAACAGTAAATTTTTAACGACATTTCTATCATGCAAAATCCCTATCATTTGGTAAAAACGAATCCTCTGATATTAAAAATTTGTGATCTATGATTTCTACATTATGTTCCAAAGTTTGGACGATTTTTTAAACTATTGGTGAATCCCGGCCACATTAAAGCTACTTTAATGTTTCAATTTTGCCTGGCGCACGTGTCAATGTAAGCTATAATGTGTCTTTCAGTTCTTAAATTTTTAACATGTTTTAGGATGCATGAAACAATTTCCTGACGCCTCTGGATGCAATAGTTTCATCCCAAACGTACATGTAAGCATTATCGTTATGAAAATTGTGAATTTTTAAATTTAGAACATGCATATTGCGTTTGTAATATGCTACTGAGGTAGTCCTTTATCCCATGTTATCTTCACTCACATTAATTACCTTCATCACTGCTTTTCGACATTATCAATAATAAATTTCTTGATTTAAGCATAAGTGGAGTCTGGCCACTTTCAAACAACACGGTTCAATTATTGAACTAACTCTGAAAACTTAAGTGCCAATGATTATTGTATTTACTCGGAATATAACCAACCTGTGAATAGCTTTACTGATAAATAACATGAAGTTGTACATGTAACCATGATAACAGGAAAAATTGAAAAAAAGAAGTTAGGCCACTTTCAAAATAAACGGCTCATATATTCTTGCTTTCATTTTTTCTTCAGTAATGAGGGACCACCTTGAATAAACTTTGTGAAGCTGTAAATTATTGCTTAGAACTCATGGTATCAAACGTTTTCGTTAATTTATGCCATTATTTCCTCACATGACATTCGCTGATTTTCCTGCAAGATTATTCAGATAGTATTTCTATCACTCACAACTCTTTCTGGCCAATCACGTTTAAAACTTGATGCTGCAAACAATTATTTTTTTCTTTATTTTTTTATAACGCTATGCCATCAAAACTTTTAAAGTCAACAATTGTCCTTGTAAGCTCATTTTATTAACATGCTGTTTCTGGCCGGGATTCACCAAAACGGCCGCGAAGTTTTATGTAACGACGGATTTCGTTATTCAACTCTGAATCACTTACTTCCATTTCTATAGGATAAATAAAAAATTTATTTTAACATGTACGAGAAAAGGAAAACACACACAAATCGTTTACTTTGCGTAGAATATTTATTGAGCAATCAGTTGACGTTTTGAAAAAAGAATTTCCTGCAGCTTCATTTTTTAATTTCACTATGATGTCACAACGTAAGAAATAACATTCAGTTTCTATGGAATACCCTTTGTAAACTCAGAAATTCTAAAAACAGTAAAATGTAAATTCTAAATAACAAGGGAAAAAATTTATAAGCACTGGTATTCATATTTTTTTATTTAATGAGATATTTATTATCTAGTATAAAATTCATATTTCGATCTAGTTTTTTATTTTTAAAAATTTAATATGAATGCATGCCATTTTTGTTTTTTATTTCTTTATTATATAGTTTTTAATCATTAATTTTAAATAAGAAACTAGTTACAGATGTATATCTAGAAAATAAGAAATAACCCAAGTTGGTGTGATAGTTTACATATTAGATTTATAAGATCGAATGTCTATTGTAAATTATTAATTAATTCAATAAGGCCAATAGAATCCAACTACTATATCGACAAAAATGAGTTATTGAGAATCAGGATTACGGAATACACACAAAATCTTCTAATAAAATATACTCTAGACAAATAATTTTTTAAAAAAGCAATTTTTGAAGAACAGGGTAATATTTTGAATTTACATGACTTATTCAATATGTTCATTGAAATGATCAACTAAATATATAATTACATTCCTTGAAGCCCTTATTTATCCATATATATATATATATATATATATATATATATATATATATATATATA
>JAPDSC010087826.1:3516-15222 GCA_026290005.1 Latrodectus geometricus | reverse complement strand
TTTCATGCATAAATGCAGCCCTGTTATTTTTCTTTCGACTGAAAAAGAAATAAAGTTAAGCTGTTTGTTTTGTCTGGTTAAGTACACTTAGCGATAAGCTTGAAGAATTTTTTTCAGTAAAGATTATTATAAAAAATGACAGGCATTTAAAAACTTGTAATATCAAAAAAAATTATGCAACTGATGTACTTTCAGAGATATAGGAGAGATAATTTTTTCCCATATTAGTTTCTTAAACCTTTATCTGTATTTTTATAAATATTTGCTTAAAACTTGTTTATAACTATAGCCCATAACACATTGTTATATAAAAATAAGTATTTGCGTCAAACGAGTTGAAAATATAGATTTTTTCTAGAACCCACAGAATCTAACACATATTTCTAAATTCAGAAATATTTTCGATATAGAAAACAAAAGTAAAAGATTAATAAAATGTAAATTACGTAATTGAAATTATAAATAAAAGTGGTGGAGAAAAAACTTGGAAAATTTTATCAAATAACGATTTGATATTAGAAACAAACTAGTATTATTGTAGTTTTACATTATTAATTAAAAAAATGAATGTTTTTATAATTAAAAAGACAACTATCACTAAATTGTTCTAATCTATTAAAACAAATTTACTTAAAAATTTATAATTTTTTTTATATTTGCTTAAAGCTTCCGTTTTTACATATTTTATGGTGTAAGAATCAATTGTTTTCAACAGGATTTTGATTAGCTTCATCCATTTTTTACAGCCTCATTTACAGTACGTGAATTTTTTTTTTTCTGTAGAGTGTTATCAGTAATTTTCCTGTAAGAGCATACAAAATTTTGGATGTGATTCACGCCACCTGGGAATTTAATTAGGAACACACTACCTGGGAATGTAGTCATTGTTTTACTATATAAATGCTTATGTCCATAGATTGTTGCTATGGTATAAGCATAGTAAAATTTGATTTTTATATTCTCTTAAATTTCCTAACAAATTATTGAAACGTGAATTCTTGTTCCTTTTTATTTATATAGAAGGAATGAAACTCTTCAAAAATTATTCCTGATGCTTGTTGATAGATCTCAAATTTTTTTCACGAGGGACAAATTTTTGTTTTGCCTTGCCCAATATAAACTGTCCCATCTGAACAAATTAATCTCAGTTAATTTTAAAATTATTTATCTTTTATGTTTTTTGGAACAATAATAATTATTTTTATCTTACTATTTTTTTTACTAAACTCAGCTTTGTGATTTATACTGCTCTATATCCAGCAAGAAATTTTTGTAATTCCTTTTCGTCATTAAAGCGTAAATTTTTTTTAGTTTTCATGAAAGGATTTTTAACAATAAAGAGCCACATACAGATTTTATTATTAGCCTTTTCTTATTTCTAGCTATTTGATCGGAAAATTTACATATTAATTGAAAAATATAAAGCAATCGCCTTAGATACATATGTAACTCTTTCTTAGTTTTGTTATTTATATTCTAATATTTATTTATTTTATGTTAAGAAAGAAGAGTACTTAAAATTTGATTTGACCTTTCATGAATTGTTGTCTCATTTCGAGAATACTCGAAACTTCGAAAATACATTTGATTTTTCGCATTTTTTTTCTCATTTTAATTAAAAATTTACATTGTTTTATCGAAAGTACCCCATAAATAAAATAGGATGCATCCCAAAGAATTTCTCTGGCAGTAATTATCGCTAATTTTCAATAGGAAATTGCTTAAAAACCGATCACCAATATTTTAGTTTTGCTTGAACGTATTCTTATCTAAGCAAGTTTGTGTTTATTTTTGTGTATTTAAGAAAAATTTCTCTCAATCTATTACTAACGTAAGAAAATTTTCTGTTAATTTTAAAACGTTATTAAACTTTTCATTTTTAATTTCTTATTTTTTTAATGGGTGAATACTTTACAGATTTTTAATATTTAGCTTATTGCTAATATTATATATATTTAAGTCATGCGAATTTAAATTAGAAATGAAATAGAATATTGGAAGGTTTAGTTTTATGACACCCTGACTTGTCAGAATTGTAAAGTACTTTTTAGAGCGTTTAGTAATTTGAAATGTTTCAAGGATGTTTCGTAAGAGTCATATCGATTCAGATGCATCATGATGTATAGTGTCTGCAACACTATCTGACTCATTAACAATAAGTAAATATAAAAGTGTTACATCAATGAGATGGAATCCTTTTTACAGCGATGAGTTTTCTCTCATTATTTCCTCAAATGAAAAGGAAAAAACTTATTTTTGTAATCAGTGATTTGCATACGATATCTATTGTTGATAATACATAAGGAACAAATTGTATTTAAATTTTCCTGTTCCTTATGATGAATGAATTATTTTTCAATTCAGTAGTTATATTTTATGTATTAATTAATAGTTACTTAAATAAAAATTATGAAAAATATCGTCAAAATTAAGTTTTGTGACTAATATATCGTACAAATATACCATTCCACCAAATAAGCAAATAAGCAGCAGGTATTTATACTTTTGTTCTATATTTAATTGAATTTTCTTATAAATAAGAACTATTTAACTCTTTTCTATATATAATATTTTCAGAAAAGAGGTAAATGGTCATTCTTTAAAACTATTGCCACAAAGTTTAAGTACAAAATTATTATGTTATTTATTATATTATTCATAATGATGAATGTATATATATCATGGCTATTAGATATCGTATGAAATTAAAAAAAATTTCGAAACAAATAGTATACCATGTCACAGATAACGTTTGGCACCTTGTAAATTGAGTGAGACATTTTATGGTTTGTAGATTTTCATGACTTATATTTATATGCCAGAAGTGATGTATGCGTACAAAAATTCACAACCACAGTATCAAAGTTCTATTGTAAAATCTGTAATTATGTTAAGAAATTTTCGTCATTTGCAAATTCTGTAGACAATATAGTATGGATACAAGTCGAAGTTGGCGATTTTCCATGGTAACAACATGCATAGTATAATAAATCATTGAATTATATTCCATTTATCATGCGGATACTTACTGCAAGTGTACCTTGCAGTAAGTATCCGCATTATTTAGAATCACTCTGGGTATGTAATGGCTTTTGTCCGATGAAATAATCTTTTGACAGCATGCCTCAAGAGAAGATCATCTGTCAGTCGAATGGTTAGTGCTATAGCCTTACTTCAACAATTCTTATATTCCATCCCCGGCTCGGGTTGGGATATTTGTAGTCGTTCGGTTTTTAAACTGTACGTTTCGGTGTAATTAGTCTATTTCCACACCCGACAGTTTGCGAAAAACGACTTGAGTAAAAAGCCCAACAAATTACCTTCCGTATCCAATCCAATCGTAAACTTTTGTGCAATCTTATAAATGAATATACAAATAATTTTTTGCTTTGTAGAATTGATATATTGTGCTTGTAGAAAAGTGAAAAAAATATCTATATGAGTAAGTGACAAGAAATGGATATGATTATGAGAAGCAGAAATAAAAATTTAATAGATTGTTTTTCAAAATAAAGGTTTGAGGAGACACGAGACGTTGAAATTAGCAAAAACATTCACGAATCGATTATCTGAATTCACATGCTTAAATTTCACCAAAATATGTTTCAAACAATAATTTACTAGCTTAAGTATTAAACAAAAGGATTTATTTATGAAATTACTCTTGTCATATCCTTAACAAATTTTATTTTCATTTTTATCTATTTCAGATTTTTAATAGTTTTGTCAACTTAGAATTATTTCTTTCGTCTTAACTTTTTATTTAGTGCTTTGAAATATTTTCTTAGCTTTTATTTTGTAAAAACACAAACCTTTCATTGTGTGTTTTAAAAAAATATCAAATCATTGCAATTTTACATTGCATTCTTTGAGAAATTCTGATATTTCACACATAATTAAATACATTTTATATTTCAACATCTTATAATTTAGCTGGAATTATTAAAAGCGATTCAAAGAAATGTATAATAAGAAATGTCCCATATTTATTCTGTTATTTTTTTTAATTACGTCAGGGTTAAGTAATATTACTCAATGTAATTGAATTGAATTAGCTTCTATGCCTAAAACGTAGGGATGCTTTCAGAAGAAAGAAAGCCAAGTAGGAAGTCACGATTTCAAGGTCACTACAGGCAGGTGTTAAAACTCGTCAGCTCTCAAAATAGTTTAAAATTACGGTACATATTGAAAAACAATTCTTCTATAAAAAAATCAGTACATAATTAAATATTTCTATAGCTTTCCTAGTAGCAAAAGTAATTTCAGAAACTAAAAATAAAGTTTTATTTTATTCTTTTTAGTCAAAGAATATTCTTAAAAATTTAATATTTCAGAGATTATCATCGAAAATAATTTATTACCACAGCAATCAATGTTATTTGGAATTATGTACGGAAATAAGCATTAAAAATTGTATTAATAAAGATGTGCAAAAATTCTCGTATCTCGCTTGGCATGAGTTGTTACCTGAATTATAATCTTGTGTTCAGTAGAGTTTATGTGTTCAAATATTTTCTCAAACCTGGATGCTAGCAGTAATTCGGAATCTGCTTTAAATTGTAAAAGTCGCTGTCAAATTATAGTTCTCGTGTACAAAATTAACTATTATAGTATAAAAAATAAACTCGCAATTTATGAAAATATAAGGAAGCTTGAATTTTCTAATCTTTCGAATTCTAATCTAAGAGCGTTATACCTATTGTATTATATTTGAAGATTTTAATTTTTTTTGTATACCGGTCAGCAACAAAATGTTAATTTAAAATATATAAAATTTTTAAATTGTGGGATTTTAGTACTTTAATATGCCTGAACCGGTTAATACATACTAATAATCGACTTTTGGATAATATTCCCACTTTCAAACATTCTGAAATATTTTATTTGGATTGCCTTGAAAAAAAATTTGAGCGTAACATTTAAATAAAATATATATTGAATAGATAAATAATTTATAATTTTCGTTACATAGTATAAACGTTCAATTTTCATTAATTTTTCATGAACTCAACAATATTTTGTAACTACTAAATTTCTTGTTAAATTTGTATTTAAATTAAGGACTCTTGTGTGTGGTGTGTAAGTTTTATCTTTGTCATTTATTTAATATAATTTTAAATTGATCTTTTTGTCTCTTATGTTATTCTTTTCATTAAAAGATTTCCATTCAAGAGCTTGAGTAATTTTGAATTAGAAAAGTTAAAATTAATTTAGTTGTGCTTACAGCTTTTTTTTTTTTTTAAATACGTGTGCTTTACCTGTCAATCTTAATATAACAACACAAAGAAAGACGAAGGATAGGGCACTATATTTTATCGCCTAACCTCAATCTTCTGATAAATGTATGAATGAAGATTTTTCATCTGTAAAATATATAAGAGCCAAACTTGGACTTCATAAAGATTAAGAAAACAAATAATATTGTTATTCAAATACATACTTGGTTATCGAAATAGTTGACACAGATACTAATTTTCATGTTGATAAAATGAGATTCGTTATTTGGAAAAAATTGTTTGAATATGAATTAATTTTTACAACAAATTGAATATTCATTTTATTTTCAGTTATCTGATGTAAATAAAGATGCTGATTTCGTATATAATACAGTCTGTCAGATACCTTATATTTTCAATATCTCAAATTATTAATTCTCATTTCATTGTTTCTTTGATGACAACAATTTCTTGTCTCTCTAACAATAGTTTACTAAGTTATCTTGCTTATTAAACATATATATAGCTATATATATGTTTAAAACATATATATAAACATATAACAGTGCCTAGCAGGGAAGCCCCTATGCTTGATGTTGTTTGTCGTAGTCAAGACCTTGTGCCTATAAATTTCTCAATCTACGAACCAGAAAGGGAGTCCCGGACTGTACTTTAATGTTAACGTGTCTGGAATATTTGCTTATCATAAATCTTATTAAATAAAGGAAGTTTTAGAAAAATTCAGAAATAAATGTAATTCCAAGGTGTACTGTATAGTCTGTCGTATTCTGTAGTAGATTGACTACAATGATCTTTGACTTTGCGACAAAGCTATTTTAAGGATAAATCAGAATCTGATAGGTAGGTATTTACAATTACAGTAAGATAAAATTAAAATTCCAAGTCTTCTTAAGCATAATCATTCCAAGGTATTCATACAGTGTCAAATAGTTACAGTATGATCGTAAAAATTGTTCGGCAGACAAATCTATTACTACTGCACAATATTAACTAGACGTTTATGGAATTGAAGAATAATACAGCAAGTGAATGCTTCAAATCCCATTTTGGAGATCTATGATGACAGATTTATTTTCTGCTAACTTTATAATATAGAAAAGAAGATTATTTAGAATCAAGCTTTTAAACAATCATTTTCAGAATTATACTACTCTGCTGCAATTTCCTCCCTAGGAATTGCGTCTTTTAAGATGGTAGCAAACTCTGATCTCCAATAATTGCAAAAAACCAGTTAAGCTTGGACTTGAAAAACATGAAGTCGAAGTGTGATATTTAATTCTTTGTCCTTGAGCCGAGCTAGCACCAAAATAGCACGCTGGTCTTCAATTGAAGAATTGTGCGTTTAATTCTCATCTCGCTTCTAGATGTTTGTAGTCATTCGGGATCTACTTATAAGACCAGGCCTCATTCAAATTAATTCTAGTAGGCAAAAGCAAGAAATTAAACCTTGATGTCCATATCAGTATGTCTTATGTTTCAACAAATGAAATGTAGTCTTCTTTTCAACCAATATCTCGACATAAACTGTCACAAAATCGTTAAAAAATCACGTAATATCTCGTCAACCACTAGGCGCAGCTTGTCCTTTTTGGACCTTGCGCCACAAAACCCAACCCAACCAACCAACTCGTCAAACACTAGCTGCAAGATTTGAACAAAATTAGAGGAGTTTTGATTTAAATTAATTCGATCCACATAACTCATTAAAGATCGATATATATAAGCAAGTTTGTTTTGAATGGCTGTGCATTTTAATAATTACGAAGCCATTTCTAGCACAAACAAATAGGTTAAATATTATTTCCAAGCGTCTGAAACAGAATTACGTTTATTTCAAAACGAAAAAGAAATTCAAAATTACGTTGTATCAAAGTAACAATCCATTCACTGTCTGGATGAGTTTTATCATGCTTAATATGATTTTATTAATTAATAAACTAATATTTTCCTCAATCATTATATATGTTAATATAAAGTAATATTATTTATGCACTTAATTATTTATTTGAAAATATAATAAGGAAATAAATTGGCTTATTTAGTTGTTTAGTTTCCAATAAAAAATCTTACTTTCTAATAGTATTTTCTATAAGTAAATAATTAATATGTATCAAATTGATTCCTAAAAACAATGCTTTCAAAACTGTTACATGTTAAAAATAAATCAGAAATTAATATTTAGGATCAATAATTGTTTCATCATACGCTGTCCTTAATTGAATATTTCCTTTCAATTATTTTCTTCCAACATCTATTGTTTCATTCAATATATTTTCTCTTTTCGGTTGGATGGTTTTCGCGTGTGCAAAACTTAAGTTTACATTGCTATATATAGAAACCTAATAAAGAAAATAAACTTTTTCGATGATAACGGAGACTTTTCTTTTTATAACAATAACTTTTTTTTCTACAAAAGCAAGCAGCTTTGTTGATCCGTGATCGAAAATACTGATGTTTCTCAAATTATCATTTTGACACAATGCCTTTGTTCTCGCCCTTATAGTTATTTTCCATTGTAAATAATTTTATATAAATCTTCGTCAGTGACCGTCTTTGAAGGACGAGATATTCATTGCTTCGAATTAGAACTGACACCGTCATTTTTAGATCTATCGGAATTTCTTTTCATGTTCTAAATTACGACAGTAAGTTCTAATTGTTATTCTTTTGCTGTGCACCAAAGAAGATTACTCATTTTCTTTTTAAAATTTAAAGATACATTTATATTCATACCGCAGAAGCCTTGTATCTATTTATAAAAATACAGATTATTAGAAAAATGATTAATGTTGTTGAGAACTAATCGTAACGTAATAAATTATGTTATTTGCCTCTAAAGGTATGGTGATTCGCATATTCATAGTTTCATTTCCAACTGAAAGGATCGTAAAAATTCTAACGTATTTTATTCTATTTTGTCTATCAAAAATACAATCCTAATAGGAGCTAGATTTACCATACTTCGGTATCATCTGGACATAATCTTATTTTGATAAAAATTTCTTCCATTTATGCTAGAACAAAGATATTTGTGTTTATTGTATTTCTGTAAACAGTTTATCAAACTGTTACTGTAAACAGTTTGTAAACAGTTTATCAAACTGTTTACGAAATACCCGAATTCCTCTCGAACTATATAATCAGTCAATTTCTCTCTAACGTTAAGTAATAAATAATTGAAATTGTTTACTATTCAACGTTGGTCATCGAATAACAAATTACGTTTATTTCATCAAAAAATTCCTAAAACTGCAAACAAACTTATTTTATATAAGCAGTTTTCACTTTTTTTATTGTGAACTTCAAAATATATTCATGCCTTTTTTTATATAACTATTAAATAATAATACGATAAAAACTATTTTTAATTGACATCTTTTATTTGCTGTTTAAAAAATATTAGATACATTTTTATTCACACCATAAATCATTGCATAATTAATATATTTGTTATAAAAATTTGAATTTAATTTCATATTTAAAATATGGATTTGCTGTAAAATTAAAAATATCCATGAAGATTGAGCATTGGTAAGTTTATGTATTCCTTTGCTTCAAATGGTATCTCTTTTGTCGTTAGTTATCACACTAGATTGAACTCTTTCTGCTAAATATGAAATTGAATGTAATGAACATAGTGCTATATTACCTACGTAAAAAATCTTTTCTGAAAATTCTATTCTGCATTTGAAGAAGTTCATAAAGTTTCTAAATCGTATTTTTAACAATTAGATAACATTGCTTCTTCTTGTAAAAAATATCCAATTGTAAAATCCTCTTCACCGTTGCACTTTTTAAATCATTTTACAGTTAAATTTGGTTTAACACAATGTTTTAAACAGAGTTCGTATTGTCCTAATTTTTTATACTGATTAAAAAACTTATTTAGTGTTATTTGATATTATAAATTGGTATTTGTGTAAAATCCTGACGACTAAGGAAAGTTGATGCAAATATTGTCAAATCGAATATCACCAAATTCATTTCATGTTCTTCATATCATATTTAAAAAGAATAACAACAGAAAGTAGAACACGAATTTAAATAATAGGCCACACTTTATTTGCAAAAACAACTTAAGATTTTTAATTCATTATTTTAACAATGACAAAAAAGTTATTTACATGAAAAATATAGAAAAAATAGTATGTCCATTCAACTGTTTTTAACTGTTGGCATTAACAAGAAAAAAACTGCGTGTAGAGAATACAGCAATGTTGGAAGTTGAACACAGTTTTAAAACATAGTCCAAAATGACGGTAGTAAATATAAGTAAAATTATTAGTACGAAACGAAAAAATGAATTGACAAATTTATTTCTTCTCAAATCAAAGATAATTTTGTGGTACTTGGTTCATATTTTAATAAATAATTCAGTTTGTGATAGATTTTCCAAACTTTGCTTTTATATTTATTCTGATCGGCTCCAACTACCTCAACGAATCTGAAAACAATAAACAAGACAAAACGCTAAATCAATCAAAACGAATTATCGTCAGTTTTCCAACCTGATTTACGGTAAATCTGTTCCGGCAAATTTAAATCGTGTTGCCACCGCAGAAAAATTTTATCGTGACTTAAAGGAGTTCAAATATTTTGCATTGTAAACGTGGTATTGTGTTTAAAATCTTTAAACAATAGATTATTTTTATTCAACTGCTGATTTTTCATATTTTACAGGTTTTAGCATTTGCAGCACTCATTTGCACCGCAGAAGGACATTGCTACGGTGACAGTGGAGGTTTTGGTTTTTTATTATTCATCATAATTGTCACATTCCTAGAAGCCATCATCATTATCATTATTTATGTTCTACGTATCGACGAGAAACTCAAAGGCATTAATATTCCCTTATCGGTAAGTATATAAATTTATTATGTTATCTTAAAAATAAAAAGAAGGAAACATATATAAAAGGATTCATTTGCATAATTTGTGCTCACATATAGCCTAATTGTTAAGGAAAATTAACTGAAATTTATTATTTTTAACTAAAGCTATATTTTAACAAATATTGTTATATTCAGGACACTCAAACAAGCTACGCTTATTGTTTAGTTTATTCGGACCGTTTTTAAGAATTGTTTACAGTAGAGAATTTGCCTATATTTAACTATAGAAAGCTTTCTGAGAGAACTAAAGAGGAAATGAGAGATGTAAACTGTGTATGTGAGCATGCCAAAAGCTTTTAGAAATGACAATGAAAATTATACAGTTAACATTCTAATTTCCTCATTGAAGATTGGATCCAGAACCTGCTGATCTGTTAGTCATGATTACCTAAAATTACCATTTAGTTATAAAAACTTAAAATTCGTTGTCTTTTTACCAATATTAAACCCTAATTCTTTTAAACTTATTTTAGCATTTTTAGCACTGGGATGTAGATACAATAATTTATTGACTATTAAAAGAATTTATTGTTTCTAACTTTAGAAAAAGATCGTTTTAGAAAAAGACTAGCTTTAGAAAAAAAACGATACTAAATCCATTGAATGAAAAAGAGAAAACAAACGCCGAATTATATAAATTGATCTAAGATGCAGTACCTAGGTACAATTACAATGCGTTATGCATTAAACTAGTTTATGTTCAAATCCTTAGCATAAAATAAAAGAAATGATTATAATTTGATTTGTTTTGTAAAGTATTTTCTTGCCAATAGCTGCGTAATGGTATGCTAAGTTCTTTGCTTTTTCTTTATTTGACCATTACATAATCAATCTAAGAATAGAGTAGTACCAAATTAAAACATTATGAAATTTGTTAGTAATCAGTTCAAATGAAGAATTTTATGTTTCAAAGTCTGAAGGGATCAATTTCCTAGTTATTCATTTTTAAATATTCAGCAATAAATAATGAAAAGCAGAAGTTTATAAGAGATGTTATTATTGCTTTTTTAAGATAACATTGAAAAGGCATTGGCAATGAAGTATAACTGTAGGTATACAATTTTAATGTTTAAATTAATACTTCAGATGTTTTATTATTAAATTAACTTTTGGCCACATACTCACAGATTAAATTATTGGTTGCAAATTATGACTTTGCCAACAAGTTGCTTGTTTTTATGGGTGCCAATAAAAGAAGCTTAAAATGAAACTATTTATCGACACAACTACTTACAAATTTTCACCAGTAAACTTCTGATGTTTAATATTTTCACGACAACACCTTTTATTTCTACTTTTCAGAGCTAAATTCTACTTTTCAGTGCTTGTTTCAATCCTAGACTCTGCTGAATAACAGGTGGCGGATATTGCGTTTTTGCTTCTCGGTGGACATTAAAAATGTCTTAAAGCAATAAGGCGTTAAACTGTTCATCTCCCGGTGTCAAATCACCTTTTAAAAATCTAGGATTGAAATAAACTTATTTATCCGGAAAACAAATTTGGAAAAAAAAAAAAAAAAAAAAAAAAAAAAAAAAAAAAAATATTAAAAAAAAAAAAAAAAAAAAAAAAAAAAAAAC
>JAPDSC010087811.1:0-14876 GCA_026290005.1 Latrodectus geometricus | reverse complement strand
ATATATATATATATATATATATATATATATATATATATATATATATATATTTGTAAAAAAAGGAACAGAATATCAGTGATTTATAGTGTTTAATATATTCATTAATTACATTGGTTTCGAGGTCATTTAGGGTCAGTATCTATATGTTTACCAGGCAATTCTACTCTTCACAAATCCAGGAAAATCAGCTGTAATAGAACATTAATTTTCTTTCATACTTAGCCTAGTAGAGTCGAATGAAAAAAGAATAATGACAGAAGTTTGCTTTCTATGGGAGCAAAAGTACAATTTTCTTAATGATTTAAAAAATGGAATTCCAAAATACGATCAAAAATGTTCTATTAAAATTTGAATAGTCATTTAATTCACTTGAGATATAACATAAGCTTAAAATCTAACTTCAATTGTTTCTCTACTAAATCTTCTCGAACATCAGATTAAGGTAAATAAAAACTTCAAAACGAGGAGATGATATTATGTGATTGCTAACTCGTCATTTTCACAATTTCTTTCTTCTAATGTACTATTAACATATGTTTTTAAATGCGTATTTATATTTGAGTATATAACATTTTTAATTATATTTTAAATTATCAATTCAAATCGGAAAATATACCTACACTATTTAAGTAAAAGAGATACAATAAATAGATAAGTACAGCAATACTCAACTGAAACTCTAAAATTGGAATATATGGATCTTTATTAGTCCGTTCAAACTGGATGGGATGGATATTGAAAAACTATAGTAAAAGAGCAATATATTTGGGAGAATAAAAATCCAATAAAATCCTTTTTCTGGAAAAGTACTAAACCTAACCCCTCAAAAATGCTTAAATATTTTTATTTATATATTTTATTGGAACAACTTTGATATACCCCTCCAAAAATTACGGGCCAAATCTGGCACTTCCTGTGGACTTTTTAGGGTTGCTGTTGGCAAATTTAGTATTTTCTTTTATTTTGTACCATTTTCTGAGTTTTTTTTTAAAGTTTTTTATGCATTAATTATTTGTATTTAGCGAGAATTCATCTTGGCGAGAGAAAAAAGGCACCAAAACAGGTATTTTGCTTGGCGAGAAAAAAATTCGCCAAATATCCAATTTGGGGGGTATATTAAAGTAGTTCCATTTTATTTATTTCTATTAATAGTATTGTGAGATATATTTACACAAACCATTTACTTTACGTAATATTAAGTAGAAGCATTTATATAATGCAATAAGCCTTATACTTTTAAAGTACTTGTCAGTCCTTTTGAAGAAATGTTATAACTCCTTTAACTCATTCTCGCTACAAATTTACTAACACATGTTGATGATCGAATTTCCAACTCAGCCTTATGACTTCATCAGTTGCTATTGGCAACAATTTAATACGATCAACACCGCTTAAGAAGCCTTATGTGCACTCAGTTTCTACCCACTTTACTAATAATTCTCCACCGAAGGGAATAAACGCATCTTTATTTTTCGTTAAATGATCAAAACTTCATTTCGAGTCCTATTGAAACTGCTATTTTGTATCATGAAGATGAGTTGCTCAATTTTTAAAAATGTCGTTTGTAATTAATGTATTGTAGATAATGTGTGGATAAAATGATGGTCATGTTCGTAAGTTCTAAATTCCAGAACAATTTTAAATTTTCTAGATTTTAAAAGCTTTTAGCAAATAATTCTATATTCCTATATATATATATATATATACATATATATAAAGAATATAAAATAAATAGGTCGATTACTTATTAAATGTAAAAAGTTCCACCGGAAATAAATTTCTGAAACTAGTGGCAAATGTGAAAAATAAATTCATATGCGTCTCTAACATATATTGTTGAAACGATACTCATGAAAATTTCGAATCAAACACATGTTTAAAATTTGTTTGTTTATTTGGTAAACAATTTAAAAATATGTGAAAAAGGATTTTAAAACTGTTGCACAAAATCAAGATTTTTTTATTACCTAAATTATTCATATTTAAAAAAATCCAACCAATTGTGATAACTTAATAAAATTTTAATCAGAATAAATCTGAATAGTTATTACTACTGTAGTATAAGGATGGTTATGACCCTTCACTAAATATTAAATATTATATAATTTGTTAATGTATGAACCCAATAGTACGTAATTCCAAATTTAATTGTAAGATTATTTAATAAGTTTGTAATTAATAATCCTGGACTGTTAGTAATACTGTAGCTAAACATGGTCTCTAAATATTAAATTTTTCATAATCTTTTAGCATACTCAATGGTAGGCTAATTAAGATTAATGACAATTCGCAAAATGATTTTGTCTAACGCGGAATAATTTGATATGACTTTAGACAACAGCATTAAACTCGCTACCTTAATTTTTATACGATAAGATTAAAATATGATAATTTTTTTATTTCTAATGGCGGGCACCATCGAGCAAGTAAGTACATAAGCCCATTTACCGCAACAAGGCCGGAAACTGCGTCTCATTTTATCGGCCCATTTACCGCAACAAGGCCGGAAACTGCGTCTCATTTTATCGTTACCCGGTGGGCACCTGTGAACCAAGTCACAAAGATACGAGTAGCATCGCTCACGCCACACCACCACAAACCCGTTTATAGGGCGGGCCACATTCATCCATAATCTAAGGAAATTACAAGAAACAGAGAGAGAGAGAGAAAATACATCCATGCCCGAGCTGGGATTCGAACCCAGGTCCTCCCCATCCGTAGTCAGTTACGACAACTACTAGACAGGTTGGACGGCTGATAACAAATATACATATATATATATATATATATATATATATATATATGTAGCTGAATTCAAAATTGATCAATCAATCAAAATCAATTAATGCAATGAGTAAAGTACAAATTTTAAAATCAAAACCTTTGTTTTTGTTTTAGAATAAAGCGTATCATTCAATGCTTTATTCTCCTATAAGTTGCATCATTTTCTTTTGGCGGATGGTATTCGATACTTCTCGGAATTAAATTTTTAAAAACGCCTCGGTATTTATTTCCTTTTAGCTGCTAGCAAAATCCCTTTTTATTCTTTTCTAAGTAACCGATCCTTATTTTTAAGCTTATTATATCAGAATAATAGCTTTCAATGTTTGAAACTTTTTTTAAAACTTATAATCTCTTAAGTGTAGAGTATTCAACGATTCTCACAGCAATAAACTCTCGAAGATATCTCTAAACTTATACCATCAATAATGTTGTTTTCAGATGCCGAATTTTTTTTTCTTTATCAAGGCTTCAATCATTATTTTAAATTTTTTTCATAAGAGAAAGGATATCATTAAATGATATATTTTCTTCATAAATACTTAAATACAATTTTCTATGTCTTCAGTTTTGTGTGTGTTCTTTAACGCCTGGCAACAGAACGCCTGGCAACTTCAGAATTCTAAAACAATTTTTCACAAGAAAAATGATACGAATACTTCTTTCTAAAATTGATCTACGAGTTCTTTAAATAAAATCAATTAAATAAGTATTTTGATAATTTTTTATATTGTTTTAATAAAAGTTTTATACCAGTGTTTGTAAAAATATATATTTAAATATAAACAGAATATCATAAAAAAACATTTAAAAAACATATTTAGAAAACAATACTATTAAACTTAAAAATGAACACACGCTAAATATTAATGTGTGATATTTTTAATTTATTTCAATATTTTATAAAAACAATTATTTGTATAAAGAGAACTGATTTGTAAGCAAAAGAGTATGGAAAGAAATTTTTCAAGGTTTTCTTTTGTTATGTTTGAAATATTTTATATCCATGGTGTATTTTTCCTTATTTCAAATCCTCGGGAATAATTCTAGACTTGCAAATACAGGATTGCGATAACTGTCAGTAGGATGGTGATAAAAAATGAGTCTTATTCGTGACAATGAAAATTTAAATGTGTAATGAACATTTTGCAGGACATATGATTTTTTAAATATATATCCTTTTTTTATTTTCAATATTTTATATAACATTAACTAGAGTAAGGCACACAGTATTAGTTTGCAATATATGTGTCTTATACTCTTAGAGCTTTTTACAATGAAAATCACGGTAAAAAAAATATTAAGTATTTATTTACCGTGGTTTTCATTTGAAAGAAAGTTATACAGTAAAGATATTTTTCTAAATTCTCGAATTGTATTGCACCAAATCGGAATTTTTATATTTCAATATTCTAATATATGTATGAGCACTTCTAATGAACAAATATTTTGAAAAATTCAAATCCTGTTTTAAAATTTAATTCGTTCTCACTTAAACTTTTGCTTCAATGAAAGTCATAATTTTTTAATGTAAATCACCATTTTTAAATATCAAACATTTCGTTTCTGTTGTTCCTAAGTTATTAATTATAAAATGTATATATTGTTGAACATATATAAGCATTGAAACGACTCACTTTTAATATTAAGAAACAAACTAAAGTCAATTCAACTCATTCAGATTATTATTATGTAATGATTTTTTACCACAAGTTATTTAATATTTTGAAGTAACTGTAGATTCCCATTGGTGCAGAACCTTTCTGTGGAATCAATATTTAAAGACCACAAAAAACACTGTTTTTAGATGTGAAAAACAGAGGATGTACGAAGCTTGGCTCAACACTCCTGGTCAAACCCACGCTAAAAGAATGATCTGCGGATTATCAGCGAGGATTGCCTCTGAAATTCTAAGATGCTCTAGGCAGAAAATACATTTAATGGTAGGTTTCATAACTGGGCACTACCATTTCAGAAAACACCTCCATAAAATGGGACTGTTTCAGCAAGACCCTATCTGCAGGAAAAGTCAAGAGGAAACGGCCAAGCATATCATTTATGAATGCCAGGCCTTTGCCCTCTCTAGATTAACTTCTTTAGGTATCATCCATGCTAGAGAGTTAAACCTAAACTCCATTAAAGGGTTATCGGACTTTATTAATAAAGTGGGTGACCTGAGCAACTGGAACTAGGAAACATTGGGTTTGGAGTTTGCGGTACAAAATGCTGATTAAAGCAGAGGTGCCTAATGTCATACAAATCCAAATCTAAGAAGAAGAATTGTAGATAATCACTTTATGCGCGATTTTTTTTCTGTAGATAACTGCCTTTATAAAATTTGCTTCATTACAGCAAGTTTTATACTCTGGTATTTAAATTCTTAAAATGATTTTTCAGATATTTGTATATTATACTACAATAATTTTATATTTAATTAAATTATTTAATTATTAATTTATAATAATTGAATTTTTAATTTATAAATTATTAATTTAATATCTTATTATTTTTTTACAATATTCTCACTGTATGGTATTTAATACTTTTAAAGAATAATTTTTGAGAGATATCTATAATAGAATTTATTTGAGCTGTTGTTACATATTAGTATACTAGTTTCAGGCCATTTAAAATTTTGAAAGAACAATCTCTAATATCTGTAGATAACTACTGTTGTTAGACCTATTTATTACACTTTATGTTTTTACTCGAGTGAATTAAATATTTTGATAAACAATTTAAAATGTTTACAGATAACTGCATACGTTAGACGAATATTTACACAATAATATTCTTGTTTCAAGTTAATATTTGAAAGATAGTTTTAAATATCTGTAGATAACTGCATTCATAAAGCTTTATACTTCTCAATAATATTTCTTTTATTTAATATCTTCAAAGAACAATTTCAAACACATGCTAAAAATTGTATTTTTCAATTATCAACATATGTTTGAAAATCAAACCTATTATTAAACAATAATATTAATTCTTTGTCTACAATAATTCAAAACAATAATTTATATTACATGTAAATCAGACCTGTTATTACATAATGATTTTTTTACTACGCGCATTTAATATTTTAAAAGAAAAAATAATTAAGAGAAATGATCGTATCATAATTTTTCCCCATATATATATATATATATATATATATATATATATATATATATATATATATATATATATATATATATATATATATTATTTATCAAAATATTATAAAAATTGGTAATTAGTACTAGCATTGCAGTGGTAAAATTATTGATATAAATGAATTTAGAATTTATTAAGTTCAAAGAATATTTAATTTAAATTCAATTTGTTTTTAGAGAAGTTAACAACAAATCCTTATTCTTCAAGTTTCGACAAGTTTCCTTATTTCATTGTCGAAAAATATAGAAAAGAATACGTCACGCCAAGAAAATAAGAAAGCCCATAAATGCCAGTACTTTTCTGGTGACAAAGGACTCTCTTCAGACAAAAATCTTTCTATCTTGCCGGGAAATCCTAGAGTTGCATAAGGAAACAAGAAAAAGTGAAATCTCCCTGGGAGAAAATAGCACCTTTTCAGTCCGTTGCAATGCGTAAATCCGATGAGATTTCTAAGACCTGAGGGGGAAGAATCCTTTTATTTTGAGAAGAATATCGGAAATGAATCGAAATCAAATTCCACCTGGGGAAGGAATGAAAAGGAAACAGTCGCATAACCGGAAAAGAACCACATTACTGGAAAAACATATCTCATGCAACTGAAAGTAAACTTAAGTGAGTTGGGACTGGGGAAAACAATTTTAACGGATGTTGCTGAGTGTTTGACAAATGGAACGTTCGCATCGTGCAGGCTGAAAGCTTTATCATTGAGGAGTTAGTTCTCGAATTATAATAGAAAAATTTTCTGGTATTCTTTTTAAGCAACTAGGCCGAATATTTTACTACGAGAAACAACCTCTACAAATTATATTCTTTCCATGAATATACTAAGTTTGAATTCCTTTGTTTTGTGTGAATTTATTGAATGTAGATTCAAATGTGAGTGTAACAAACACGTAATTTTTATAAAACTTTGAATATTTTTAAATTATTCAATTTTTAATTATAAAAATTTATTTTATATTTTTCAAATGTATATTTAAAATTTTGGTGAACAAATATTTTCAGAAAATAAATTATTCATCTTTAATGAAACTCTCATAGATTGGTGGGAAAAAAGTATTAATCTCGCGACCTGGAGGAAGCAGGTTCAATTCTTAATCTAATAGAAGATCGTCCTGGTGAGAGAAACTATGCTCATTAATAGATCCGTGAAATTTAGTGTTCCTCCACTTTCGAGAAGGTGACACAATATACCAACTGTCTCAAGTGTCGAAATCTTCGCTTGATTATGGTTAAAATATTACGAGACAGTTTGGGTTATATTTGTTGTTGTTGTTTCTGATGACACTTGGCAACGCCAAGCCCGCCCTTCAGAGACTAGGCGAATGAAGTCAGAGAGAGAGAGCTTCTTCCGATTTTGAATAGAGCACCCTCATACTAAAGTGGAAGTACGACTTTGGGCTCATAGATGAAAGCACCATCTGAATTTTCCAATTTAGAGATTGAAACCAGTGAAGACCCAAAGCTTGGCTCCAACCACCCCCAGAGGTATTAATTTGTAATGGGAACATGGAGGACATTGCCGGGATTCAAACTCACCACCTATTGGTAACAAGAACGACCCCCTAACCAACCAGCCCTCTCCAACAACAACAAAATATTACGAGACGTTTGGGGCTATATTTAGCGACTTCAAGTGGCAGATAACATGGAATATTACAATATGTTTCCGACTAACTCATAGGTACATATACAGGGAAAATGTTTTATATTAAATGCATATTTGATTAAAGTACAATCAGAAAAATCATTTTTAAAAAAGAGGAATCTTATTTATTTCAAAGACATTTAAACAAACATGTTGCTGTGCTTATTACCATTAATTAAAGATATTGACAGTAACTTATGCCACTAAGAAATTTGAGTCATATATCACTAAAATTATAATATCACACTTTCAAAAATTAATTAATGTGTAAAAGCATACGCAAATTGATTTTATCAGCACTTTAAAGACTGCCCTTAAATTATATAATTTTAAAAATATTAAAATGAAAAATATTTATAGAATATATTTGTTATGATGCACAGACTTTACAAGGCTAATGTGTTTAAAATATCTATAAGCAAGTGTATGCAGAAATAATACAGCATTAAAAACAAACATCAATTTCAATTAAAGAGTGTACATGAAAAAGAAACTGATATTCAATTGTATATAAAAATGAAATTCCAGTATACTTTGTAATATATATATATATATTAAATAAGTTACATTTAATTGATAAAGATAAAACAATAAGGAAACAATACAATTTACAATCAAAAAGACAAATTCAAGAAAAACAATGAAATATAATTAAGGAAAGAGCATAGGGACCACGTCTTCATCAGAAGGGAGATGGTCAGCTATGCAAAATAGACACCCTTCCTGATGAAGACGTGGTCCTTATGCTCTTTCCTTAATTATATTTCATTGTTTTTCTTGAATTTGTCTTTTTGATTGTAAATTGTATTGTTTCTTTATTGTTTTATCTTTATCCATTAAATGCAACTTACTTAATTTATATCGGCATTACATAGAATAGCTGCTTTTGCGCTGGTGTGATTGTCTATTATACTTTTACTTAATTATTTAATGTATTTACCTTTTCTATACATTGTATTTATTTCTTTATATATATATTAGCAAGATTTTTAATACTTCGCGAGTAAGTGTTGACTTTTATTTTACATTCAGTTGTCCAAATATTCATTAGTAAATCTATTTTTATACTTATTTTATAACGTTTCATACACTGAAGTGCCACTCAATTAGGAATACCTACCTTGTAATGAGTTGGGACTCCTCTGGCATTGATAACGGCTGACACACGACGAGGCATTGATCCAACAAGATTCTGGAAACATTCTACGGGAATGGCACGCAAATATTGGCTAAAACTGTTAATAATTCAAATGTTTCTTGGTGCAGTGAGATGGCCGTTCACGCTTTGTTCCAAAACATTCTAAAGATGCTCAATAAGATTTAAGTCTAGGATTCTAGGTGGCCAATTCATGGCAGGAAAGTCAGAGAAATGCTCATCCAACGGGTCTCAGAGGCCAATCGGGTCTTGTGGGAGATACAGTAGTCTTTATGGAAAACTCCATTAACTTACTTATTATAGAACAGGATAAAAAAGATGGAGGTGTCACCTAACAAATTTACATTCCGAATTGCATCGAGGGAGATTGGTACACGCACCAAAAATTCCAAATTGTGCTACGGAAAAACATTCTAAATTATAGTTGAGCCACCACGCCTTTGTACTGTTCGAACTTTTCATGCAGGATCCATGACTTCATGAGGCTGACACCATACCCTCAGTTTTCCGTTGGCCTGTTAATAGTCGGAATTGGTCGGAATTGAGTTAATAGTTTGAATTGAGACTCATCACTCCATGCTTCTCATTTCCAGTCCTCTATACTTCATTTTCTGTGCTCTCTTGCCCAAGCAAGAAGTGCAGCCCGATGGCGAGCATTAAGCGATGATACTCTCACAGATCGATGACTCCGGAAATACATACGGTGAAGCGAGTGTTGCGTAGTCCGTTTACTAGCAACGTCATTCAACTGGTGGTATTTTGAACTAATGTTTGGCTACGCTGCTGACTACATACAGAATGCCTGAGACGTCTCTCATCCCACACTGCGAAGGCTAATTGTTTTTTGCAGTTTGTCAGATCGCTAGCAGTTTGCAGTTTGCCACCATCCATGTATTCTTGGTATACCACTGACACTGTTGATCTTGAGACTCTTAGCTGTCTGACAATTTCGAGAATTGAATGGCCCATGCGCAACCCACCTACCATTTTTCCACGATCGAAGGCGTCTAAATCAAGTAGTTTATTCATACTAGCAATTCCAACAACCAATGCAGAACAACCACAGTATGCGCTATATATTAAACAGGCACAGCACCCTAAGTTGTGCATAAATGATCAGCAGCACAATATATACCATTTGCATTACTCTTGCCATCCCTTATTCAGTGTACTTTAAAAGAAAATCTCATGCTGATGCACAGAATTGTAAATTTCTTTCATTTTAAAACAAAATAAACATAAATATTAATTATTTTTTTAAAGAATGATATGCTAAATATTTTCAAAAATATTAGAAGGTTCAGCCGATTTCGTGGCAGTGATCTTCAAAGGGCTCTGTCACGAAATCGGCTGAACCCAATCTTTTATTATTTTTGCCATCTCTAGAGAAAGCTAAATAATTTCATTTTTGGCATTTTGGGGCGATTTTTTTAAAAATGTGTTTTTAAATTATATAAAAAATAAGGATTTATTTTCTGTCCAGTGCAGCTTGAATTGTACACTTTTCATTAAATTTTATTCATTTTAAAATGAACTCAGTAATCGTAGTTTCGTAATTCATAAAAACTAATCAGTTCCAAGAAAATTAATCAGTGCACTCTTCTTAAAGGTCAAAATCCTCCATGAAAGAAGCCTCAATATCAAAACAAGCATAAAAAATTTTTCACAGACTAAGCAACAACTGAAATCCTTTTGAAATCTTGGAAACGTTCGTTGCATTTGTATCTCAAATGTGAAATAATTTCAAAGAAGCGTTTGCTGTTGCAACGTATTCTTGAAATAATTTCACATCATATTAAGTTATCAAGGTTTGTTAATCGGAGTGAATTACTGTTGTCAACCAAAAATATCTTCACGAGCTAGTAGTAAGTAACGATCATTTTACGATTGCTGTTTTAATGATATAACTAATTTAAGAAATGAGATTTTTCTGAAAAAGAAAATACTTTTCTGACAGAATTTAAAATATAGTACTAGTAAATTTTTATATGCATGTCCTTTCTAGGAAGCCCAACTTAACTTATAATCTTAACTATTCATTTACGAAAAATTTTAATATTGTAGATTCATAATATAGTATACAAATATATAAAGGCCCGAATTCATTATTATTATTTTAATACAACTGCTTAAAATGTAGATACCTTTGCATTTTCGATAAAATTTTGTAAAAATATATATCTTCAACACTTTAAAACTTGATTTAGTGATCTTACACATTAGATTGAAAGATGGGTAATACTTAATTTCTCATAATAATAATAATAATACCAAATACCTAGTTTTTAGATCAATAATTCCTATATTGAAAATGATTTTTCCCAAAATTTACTTATGAGGGTAGTATTGAAAATATGAGAATTCATTAATATGTTCAAATATTTTATTATGTAATATGTTCAGTAAATTTTTTCTTATGAATGAAAAATCGATTTTTTAAAAACCCAAAACTTGGGATTAAAATTATAGTAAATATTAAATAAATGTTTCCTTTATCGGTTATATATGAACATATTTTGTTGAATAGAAAAAATGATTTTTTACTTAAATGAAAACTATTCTTTTGGAAAAGTAACTCCTGAATTTTTGGTGCAAATTTCGTCGAAGAAATTAAGTAGATTTGAAGAAGTACTGTTTTTTTAACTTCATTATATATACTCAAAATATTTTCATACTATTTTTCTTAAATCTTTTTTGCTAGACTTCTTTAATTATTTAATCTTCTCTGTTTGAAATCATGTAAACATACTTTATGCAGCTTATCAAAAAACAAATAAGAATAGTTTTCTGGTAAATATATATAAAAATACACCATTAATGATCTCAACACTGCATTCGGAAGAAATCTTAATGAGTTTTAATGTGCAATTTCATGAGCTCCATCCATTGTTTTTTTAACCAAAAAATTTTTTTAACCGATAAATTTCATTCATTGTTTAATTAGAAAATAATTCACTATTCAATTTTTATTGAAATTCACTACCATTGTTATTTTTTTTTTTATGAATATTAAAATTGGGGCGTAAAATATAAAACATCATACCAGCGAATTATTTAAATTTAAAATGAAGTCTGTAATCTAAATAAATTTTGCATTAGTTCCTTTTTAAAAGTGTATCATAGGGTTTTATCTCATCAAAACTTACCAATAATATCACTTGCTGTTATGTATATAGTGTGTGTAAATGTCGATGTAAAAAGTTTCTTTGTTTATACTATTAAATTTAATCAAAAGTATAAAATATTATGGTTTAATTATGCTTTAGGTCCCCTACTTCGCCAACTCTTGAATTAGAAGCGTTTTTTCGCGCATGCTCTCTAATTACTCTTTTGTTTTAGCCTTTTCATTGGTTGTTAATTAAGTTTCACTTTGAAATAGCGGTAGAATTATCGCCATGGCATTGGTGATTTTGAAAACGCTCCAAGTATGGGACCTAAAGCGCATTTTCACCAATATTATAATAAAATTAATAAACTCTTATTAACAATCACTGTTTTTATATCTGTTTTGAAGTTACATCCAAGTTAATGTGCTTGAATTAGTTTTTGTGTGTAAAATATTATCCCAGAGCTACAAGCAAACCATACTGAACTTTCCTGGCATAGTATGCTTGAAACTCAACTATTAGGTCATTTGATTATATCGTTTGGTTTTTGGTAACGTCCAATTGGTTTAGTCTTGACTACAGTGCTGGGATCAATCAATAGAAGTCAATTCACGAACATGTCTTTTTGTAAGTGTGGCTTGGTAATATCTTTGCCAAACCAACTAACCACAGAATTACATGGAGATTCTGTATAACTTAATTAAATATTTAGTTGAGTTCCAAGTACAAATGTTATTTTAATAAATTACTTATTGAGATTTGCACTTTGTCAATTACTGATTTATTATTTATCAATTACTTTGTCAAGTCTCATTAAGCTTATTTTATTAATTCAAAACATTATTTACAGATAAAAGTACAATAATTCAACTAGACAAGAAATTTTTCCAAACAATAAATTAATTATGTTTTGCCTTTATACAACCTTCATCAATGAATAGAACTGAGAAATGATATATGGTTGCAAATTCGGATATATAATTAGGTTTTCGTAAATAAATAGGTTTTATTTCATGAAAGAGTGATTTAACTGTTATTTTTTAACTGCTATACGCTAACATTTTGAAATAAGCCTTTTCTTGATATGCAGAAAGGAGTTTCTTAGAGTTTTCATTATGATGTAAACTGAAGAAACATTATTATAATTATATATTTCTATCATTTTCAATTATTATATGTTTTGATAATGATAATCAAAATTTTCTAATTACAAAATTTCTGTAGGTTTATATTAATTATCAAAAGAAATTCCATCATGGGCTATGTTTTGATATAACTGTTATTGTTTCTTATCCTATCTTATTAAACAATAAGCTAAACCAGATCCATGAAACGATTAATTAACGTAAAGACCAAAACTAAAAAAGGACTTCTTTCGAAATCCTCTTTTTCAAGTCCTAAGCAGGAAAGTACATGTTCAGAAGTAAAATGCGTGGTCTTTTATTTCCTGCTCTTGGGGAAGGTCTTGAAAAGCCTTGGAAATGACCAGGCAGCAAGTGTCCACTTATGAGTCTTGTTAATGCTGTCTATTGCACACGATTACTCTTAAAAGTGACATCAACTCCTGGTTACCTGCCATCAATCGCGGAAGGAGTAACACCAAAATGAAACAATGGTCGATTTGATTTTTAAACAGATCTCCAAAAACATCAGGGTACTAGCCAATAAAGTGCCTTCTTTATTTTGATATAACTGGAACTTGATATAATTTTGGATAAATTGGACTTTGATAAAGTCTGGAAGGACCCCGACTTTAATATGACAGGATATAACTTTACTAGTATTTAAATATTTCAACTTATTAGTCTGCTGCTTAGAACGCTGCTTTAGAAAACTAAACAAAATATCATTTTAAATAAAAACTAATGAAATTTGAAAAAAAATGCAGGATAATTACAAATTATTCACCAGTTTTTTGGTTTTAGCTTAACAAAATATATGGGGAAGATGGTATATGATATATTATAAAAAAAAAGCGCATTTTCAAGTTCGGTCAATCAAAGTATATCGATGCATATGTTCCATTATATTTTCCTCGTATTGGACAATAAATATCTATGTGGTATCCATTTTCAACCCATACACGTCTCGAGAAATCTTTATCAATGCCCACCAGGGATTATGATTAGATCCTGGAGTTCAGTCAGTTTTGTCCACATAAGTGTTTTGTTAATATTATTTGTCATGAACTTCAAGAAAAAACTTGCTGTAAGGCCAGAAGTTATAAGGTCAAACCTTAAGGCTCAAATTGTAAGATCAGAAGATCTTAGAGACCACTTAAAATTGGCAAAAAAAAGAAATGGTTTTTGTTTATCAGTTGACAGTCTGCAAACTTCTATTTACCAAAGCTTTCTGAATATTAATTAAGTTTTCAGTGACATACATGAAATTTTAAAATATGTTTTTTACATATTTTAAATTATTGATACAAAGTATACATTGCTATCATAAATAAATTAGATACAAGTATTTACGAACATTCAGGATTGTACTGAAAATAAGAAGGATTTTACTGAAGATTACTCCTGAAGATAAAAAGAGAGTTAAATAGTTTACAACGGGCATCAGCTGTTATGATGTTCGCTTCATAGCTTGAAAAAAAATAACAGAAAATCAGTTAATTGTATGACTGAGATATTCAATTCAGAAGAGTCACTATGTAGATGCTAACGACAAAGGAACAAAACTCTGTAGCCTTTGATCATATATCTTCAATACACGGTTGAAAGGAATGCTTCGTAATTAGACGGAAAATGGTTAGTTGATAATGATTATTCTCAGCATATGTTTCCTGTTTCAATGAATTTGCTTACAAATTTTGTCTTATTGGAGGGAAGGTAGGAGTAATTAGACTCAAAATCAGATACAGGAGGAAATGGAACTTCAAAATTGTTAGCTATTTTCAAATATTCGTCACTTCCCTTTATAAATATATCAATCATTTATATTTCAGGTAAAATAATTGTAGTCATTTGATGTCTTAAGCATATCTTTGCATTAAGAATTGTTGAATTTCAAAAGTATA
>JAPDSC010087809.1:37334-51479 GCA_026290005.1 Latrodectus geometricus | reverse complement strand
ACATATATATATATATATATATATATATATATATATATATATAATGAATCTTTTAAAAACTCAACTTACCACTAATAATAAGGTATAAAAATCTCTACTATATTTTTAGAACGTTTATTTATTAAGCATTATAAAGAGATATTAATTATTTTATACTGAAATTAGAGAATCAACATTGCAAGCTTTTGTAGTTTTTTTTTAATTGAAACTTAAAGGTTATATTTAATTTTGGTTTAAAAAAATGTATGTTTTAAAACATTTTTATTTATGTATACTATTTCTTAGATATATTTATAATTTCCTTACCTCTATTTAAAAGTGTACACTTTCACACCATAAAGTGAGGTTTCGTGTAAAGATCAATTAAATATAAATTGAAAGAGATATTAACATTTTTAATTACAAATTTCTTAAAAATTGAAGTCAAAACTACTTTCATCCGCATTTCGTTTATTGTTCAATTAAAATTTTTTGTACACGAGGACTAAACAGACCGGGATCTATTGTTTAATGTGAATTCTAATCCAGAAAATGCATTCAAGCCCAAGACAAGATTCGAACCCATGAATTGTTCAACGGAAGTCATTAGCGCAACCATTCGGCATCCCCATTCCAATACAGCCGTTCAGCTTCTGCCTTTCGCATATCAAGACTCAACACAGACATACTGCAGAGATTAAAAACAATTTCAAAAATTGGAATAGCATAGAGAAAAATTTCATTAAAAAAATATGTATCAATGCAGTAAAAAAAGGGGGAAACCGATATCGTAATTAGTTTTCTGTATTCCTAATGGTTAACCACAGATGGCAGTTTTAAAAAAGGGAAAAGAACAAAATTTCTTTCTTCTTAAACTAGAAGAAATCTTGAAAGGAATGTTACATTGTTTATAAATTAATTACATCATGGAGGAGCCTTACCATGAGTTTAAATCAGCATTAATTAAAGTTAAAATTAATTACAAGTGCTGTTATCAAAAAGTCAAAATAAAACACAACTCCTATTTCAAATCAACTAGAAACTCTGTTTAAGTTAGACTGATAAAAGTTTCATTTCCTTCCGTGAAGCCATTTTCAATTCAACTTTAAGAAAAAACTCTGGGAACGAATTGTAACAGAATTTTATTTATTTAGATCTGTACCAATTTAGTATACAACTCTTACACTTAAAACTACAGCCATGGAAATAAAGTTTATAAAATAAAGCATATTACTGGAATTTCAAGCATAACTATATCTGAAATATGCGCTTGCTTAAATTTTCAAGCATTTAAGTCTAACACGCCCCCTGGCTTAAATTGTATAAAAGCATGTGTAACTTTTCCTTTGTTATTCACTATCTTCGACAAAAGAAGTGGTTACGAATTTATTAACTTATCGTTCAACAAGTTACCAGATTTTCTTGTCCTTCTGAAAAAATTTAGAATTCATGAATGTAGAGATCGTGTCTCATTAAAGGGTGCTACAAGCTAAGAATAGAAGAATATTTAACTATTCAAATTCATGTATTCTAGTAACAGGAGGAATATTTGATAAAAGCAAATAATTATTACAAGCTATAATTTGTTCAGTTAGATGGTTTGATTTTAATAATGTAGAACAATTATCTTTGATTACATTGCAAATGAAATTCAAAGCCACATATCAAGCACATTTGGGTCAGATATATTACAAACCACCACAGAAGGCGCTTAAGAAATTTCAATCTTCTTTCCAAATACCCATAAACATGTATTCAATTAACTCGTATCTATCATGCTAGCAGGCTAAAATGGTAAACAACTAGCCTGCAATAGTAAATAAATGTAGATTTATCATTTTCAGTGATGAGCCTCTCTTTTAAATGCAGTGATAGTCTCGAAATATTGTCGTCATTGCTGTGATGAAAACTTCAAAATAGAACTCAATATTATCTTTGTTTCTGAGCTACACTAGAATGGCATTATATTTTTTAGGAAAGCATTTTTATCCTATATTCTAGTGCACTGATAGCTGTACATTTTGTTAATCTTATGTACCCAGTATAAATGGTCATTTTTTCAAGTTGTATTAGAATATGTTTCTATCAAGTCAAAGTAAAATCTCATGTTATTCATGATATTGATCGTTGTTTGTACGAACCTAACATTTTTATTATGGTCTTCTTCCTTGAATTTCCTCCAACATGATTGAGGTATTATTGGTGGCATGCAGGAACAGCCACTTAAGAATCATGATTTACTTTATCAAAGCATTACTGTACGAGCAAAGCTTCAGATAATAAATGATATCCATGTAAATGATATCCCAAGGTACGAATGTTCATGTTGTTTCACTAACTACACAGTGAAAAAAATCGAGTTGATTTAAATTTTTTTTCTATTTTTAATTGTCTTTTTATGCAAATCATGTCTATCATTCATCAGAAATTGAAATTTATTGCAAATTTTCTTCTTGATATTTAAGAGTCCTTGTTCTTTTGAGAAGCAAATCAAAGTCAATTTTACACAAACTTATAAAGCTACTTGCCAAAACTAGCTCAATCTAATATTATAACTGCGAATTTTTTTTTATTTCTAATAGTGGGTACCCTAGAGCAAGCAAGTAACATTAGCCCATTTGCCGCAACAAGGCCGGAAACTGCTACTCATTTTATCGTTACCCGGTGGGCACCTGTGAACCAAGTCACGGAGGTACGAGTAGCATCGCCTACGCCACACCACCACAAACCCGTTGATAGAGCTGGCCACATTCATCCATCATCTGGGAAAAGGACAAGAAACACAGAGAGGGAAAGAGAAAGAATATCCATTCCCGAGCCGGGATTTGAACCCAGGTCCTCCCCATCCGTAGTCAGTAACGCTAAATAACTGCGAATATAAAATTAACCTTTTATAACTTTAATATAAATGTCTTAACTTATTAAATTCTCATAAAAAAAACAATTCTTCAGTTATGTAGTAGTGTAAGAAGAGGGTGCCTAATCATAAGTGTCAATCTCATAATTCAGTTGTAATGGAATAGATTATATGTTGTTGAGTCTACACATGCAAATGACGGAAAAACTCGATACAATGAAAATATTTATAACACAAAAAAAAATCAATGAGTTATTTATATGGTAAAAAAAATGTTTTGCATTAATATACATATATATATATATATACATATAACTTGAATCTATTTTTGTAATTAGTAGTTGATTGTAATTCGTGAGAGAATTGTGAACAAGTATTAAGAGGTACTGTAATTTCAAAGGACGATAATTAGTCTCTGGAATCAAGAAGCATATAATTGGATCTAATTCAAATGAAAAATAAAGAAAACAAACTCACAACTGTAACGTTTCTTTAGGAGCTATTCGCGCGTATGATAATTATTTAGTAGCTAATTTTTATTCCTACCGGACTTTTCGCCTGAATTAGAGGAAAGGTTAGAGTTTTATCTTCCTAATGAATGATAAAAAAGGAATGATGATGAAACGTACGATAAAACGTGCTGCGAAGGGATTTGTTTCAATTAACAATTACGCCAAAACTCATCAGAGACCAAGTCATTAAGGAATCGTTCTCGACTAAGCATAGTAACTAATACGCATTACTTGCTAAGAGAAATTAAAAAAACGTTTATTATACTTTGCTATCAGCATTTTTATTAAACTCTGAGTATCGTTTACCAACTTATTTAATTACAGTCAAATATTCTTTCAAATGAAATGTTGAAACTAATTATCGACCTAATTTCCATCATAATGCATTTTAGAATTCAAACATAGCACGTTTTTCCTTTTTAATGCGTATATGTCCCTTCCTTCGAATATTTTTCTAGGAATATTTAGTTGATAATTTAATCAATTCATTGTGTTTTCATCATAAAAAGGATAATTAGTTTCTCTCATACGATTTCCAGTTTATTATTCAACTATTTTGAGCACAATTCACTTAATTTAGAAATATATGTGATAAATAATGCAAAACAGCTTATTATAATTAATTTCATCCAAATAACAATCAAATAAAATGGAATTGTAATACTGTAAGGTCTTAAGCTATCATCAATAGTTTGATAAAATTCACTCTTTGTTTATCGAAATATTTTCACTCTTAAAATTCTGAAATGATTTTAATCTTTAAGCTATTGTTGAATGTCTTTGAATTAAGTTTAGTAACTTCGTAGCTAGATAACTATTTAGATAAGAATTGCACTTGAATGATTTGAATTATTGATAATTCATGCTTGGAGTACAATATTTAGCAATGGTAATTTTAACATTCGTATATACTTAAGATTTAAAGATTATTACAAACTTCCCGATACAGTGATTTTATATAGAAATAAAATGAAATCATTAGACAAATACCTAAATTACTTTAAAATGTTAACATTTTTATTGTTATCTATCCCTGGACTTTTAATAAATGCTTTAGTGCCAGAATTTGTATGTAAGAGAGAAGGGAAGAAAATGTATGTGATACAGTATGACTAAATGTTTAAAATTAACTATTATTAATTAGGAAATTAATTATTTTTCATTTCAATTAGTTACATTATGTTCTTGATTTAACAATTTTTAATTTAATTTTTATATCTATTAGTGTAAAGTAATTTTATTTTATGCTCTTACTACCTAAAATTAAGGAAAGAGTATTAAAATATAAAAAGAATCCATAAGTTCTATCTTGATACTGAATTTTGGTAAATGGTATTGAAATTTCGTAAATTGACAATACCGGTTTCAAACAATAATCTGACGCAACTAATGTCTATAATTTTATGATTTGGTCAGTACTCCCTACAATCTATCACAGATTCTATTTATTGATATATTGCTTTTTATGAAATTCTTGTTCATTCATAATCTTCAACTTGAAATACGTGATGTTCAGATCAAGCTCGAAGGCACATTGTTTGTCGAGTGTATTCCGAACTCTTACAGCTTTAACGATGGCTCGCAAGAATATATCTATTTACTGAATACAATTTTGTTTCAACTCAACACTTCGGCAACACCACTTTAATCGCTCCATTCTGGATTAGTCAAATAGAGGAACAATAATTCGTCTACAAAGTTTTAACTTGCATTCTTCTACAAAAAATCAACAAATATCTGTGACAAACTCTGACATCTTCAATGAATTTTGAAAAATAAAAGTAATTTGTCACAATATTTGCTTTAAGTATTTTGTTTGCATTTCATTTTAAATAACTTTGACTTTTAGATATCATATTTCTTATTATGATTAAAATAATATTTATAATAATTTGACTCGTTTTTCGGTTTTATATGACCCTTGTAAATATTAGATGCTACGGGGTGTGATCAACATTTAAAGATGGATTTCTAAAAATTTAATGAATCCTTAATTTAAAGAAATAGTGGCTCTGTAAAAATATGATTTATATCGTATTATATTTTCAGAACACTAACTACACTATTTTTTTATTCTTAATAACTTCTTTACTTATATTTCATACTTACCACAAAAAGAGTTGGTGATGACATAAATGAATTTAAACCCATCTTCCTCCATTTTAGATAATCTGATTCTTACAGTATTCAGCCATGTAGATAATTAAAACTGTTTTACTGTTATCATTCCCTTACATGATTACACTTTTCATGATTTTCCCATTTTACAGTAGCAATTGCCTAATCTTGCCAGAAAAAAAAAAAGATTAAATATTTCTTCCAAACTATCCAATTTTGTTCAAGAAAACTACCAACTAATTATACATCTGATCCCAGCAAAAATGTAAACTGCACATTCTCCTTTTGCCGTGATAATTTATCTAAGTGGTGGTACAATTCATTTCTCTTACATGATTCATACAGAGATTAAAAAGGGGAAAAGAAGTGAAGAGGTGGGGATGTTGAAAAAATATGTGGTATTTCTCTCCAGAACTGCAACTATCAAATTAGTTTTTCGGCTAAAGGAATGAGAATTTCAAATTAGATTTTTTTTTCTTTTCCTCAGGTGGATAAAAAGGGAGGAGAGATGCTGGAGGCTCTACTAGATCGGGAGGAGGAGAGGTGCTACGGGAGGAAATGCTCCCATTCAGAGGAGTGTTGCAAGGGGGCTGCCTGCGTTGATATAGAAGGAGGTGAGAAAATTTTTATACTTTCCCACATTTGTTGCAAATATCACGCATATGCTGATGATGAATATCACAACTTATAAATGTTAAATCCGTATATAAAGAAGGAACTAATTTCATGAATTAAATGGATATATTTGTTAAAAGTGGATGAATACCAAATTTTCATGAATATTAATCCCCTAACATGTTTTATGCATGGAAAAAAATTAAAGAATAAGAAAGTGTTCATTCTGAGATTTAAAATTTTTTAATTAAAAGTAAGTTTAAAATCTATGTTAAATGAAACCAAATAAAAGGAAAAAAAAGTATAAAAGCTTAGGCTATATTCATTATCAAATAGGCGAGTCACATTGTTACTAACTTAGTGATTGTGTTTACTGCGACAGTATAGGTTTAATTTGAATTTTAGTATCCATACCATATTGAAGGCTGAACAGAGAGCTATATGTTTAACTCACATACTTTGCAATCAGCAGTTAGAAAAATTTATTTCCAGTCTTGGGGTTGAAAGTCGGTAATATTAAGTTTTATACGAATTTTCATCAATATATCCTAGAGAAATTAATAAATGAATATCAATGTATTAACGCTTGTAGTATTTATTAAGTAAAATGTTTGTTTTTTTTTCTAATGGCAGGCACACTTGAGTAATTAACCCAATTGACGCAACAAGGCCGGAAACTGCTGTCGTAGTGCAAACGACATAAAAGGAGCCGCAGAGGAAACAGATGTTACTGTAAATACATTCTGTAACAATTCCTCTCGGCAGTAGTTTTGTAAAATATAAAAGAAAGGAAACATAAAAATTGTAATATAAAGAGACAAGGGTAATAAAGAAATAAAACTATATATTTCAAAGTGGCACCCGAAAAATGCACTTAAAGTTTATTGCAGTTTTCCATCCCAGGGTCCTTTTCCCCTTGGGATGTATGGGTGGTCCATATGAAATTAAAATATTCTCTTTTTGTTTGTGTGTGGCCAATCAAGGGTTTTGGAGGGGAGATTTCTGACCATTCCCTGGAAGCCTAACACCGATGAGATACAAGAAAATATCCAATAGAAGAAAATGGGAGGAGATATGAGTGCAATAAAAGTTAAGGAGTTGAAGATGGAGATGTATTCAGATTCAGTATTCAGATTCTGATTCAGATTTCAGAATTCTCAGATGATGATATGATAGAACTACAACAACAACAATAAAATAAAGGAGTTGAACCGAGGAAGACGCTAAGCCTCCGACGAGGGATATGGATTGAGACCTATGTGACCCCGATTAGATATGGGAGAACCAAGAATTCGATGAGATAGAAATATAGTTCCACGATGATAGAGTGAAATTGGTGGAGAGGTGAAGCAGACTTACCCAAATGAGAGACATGGAACAGACGGGGTGATACTGGAGCAATGCGATGATGAAAGGAGAGCCTAAAGAAAGTGTATCAGCAACTGTACTGACCTACCAAGGGAAATTCGCTACACAAAGGGGGTGAGTCATTTTAATCTCTTCTTCAGGACCCACTGGCCGCACAATGTTTTATAAATATGCTTTTATATGTTGATAAGATATTTAATCTTTAAATATAAACTGTAAATATTTAAATGTAAATAGTAGTCCAATAAAATTACATTATTATTATTATTATTTAAATTGTGTCATTCTAATATATTCTCATTTAATCTCCACTATTTCTACGAACTTGGGTTAGCTCGGCGTTACTCATATTTATGCCGAGTTTAACCACAACATATTTTTGGTGCCGTGACTATTTTTCAATTTTGATACCTAGGACATACATTTGGTACCGTGGCTCTTTGTCAATTTCAATACTTTGTACTGTAATTTGGTGTCATGACTGTTGTTTTTAAACTTTGTACTTAGGAAATTATTTTGACACTGTGTGTTATTTAAAATTAAATATTATAAAGCCGGTACTTTAAAAAAAAAAAAAAAAAAAAAAAAAAAAAAAAAAAAAAATTTTTTTTGTTTGTATTGTCCTTAAATTTGGTATCATTGGAGAAAATTTTGAAGGAAGAAATAATTGGAGTTAGAGAACTTTTAGAATAATTTTGAGATATCACCGAGTCTAACTACAACAACTGCTACTCATTATTAAGTAAAATTTAAAATCATAATTAATACATAAAATGAAAGAAGAACTCAAATACTTACACGTATAAGTTTGCAAGTGTTTAATAAGAGCTCCTTCCTACACATGGCATACTTGAAGTCGATAGTCTAGTTCTACCCAAATGTTGTTCAGTTATTGTGGTGTAACTGTTGCAATAGCTGCCTCAATCTTGTTTGTTAGGTTGAGTAGGTAAACTGGTAGTGGAGACACATACATACGATCCTTTATAATCCCCTACACGTAGAAGTAACATAGAGAGAGATAGGGTGAACGTGGAGACCACGAGAAACAAATTCTATCATTGTTCCTTTTGCGGTCAATCCAGAGGTCGGGTGCAGTGATATTCACCAATCACGTATATCGTTTTGCCAGTAATGCAGTGCATCTTTTTGCTGTCAAATGAAGTTATTTGGTTCATCTTCTATAAATTGGGGAAATATCCATAGCTGTAAAACATCAAAATAAGAATTATCAATTACAGTTGCTTCTCCAAAACAAAAAACCGCTAGATTGGCCACAAATAGCACAATTGACGAAACCTGTTTTATATGTCTCTATGCTCACCTGATCTGATACCACGAGATTTTTAATTATGAGATCTTATAAAGTATCGTGTGTATGTGCTTCCACTACCAGCTGACCCGCCAGTCATAAGAAACAGATTGAGGTAGCTGTTGCAACAATTACACTACAATCACAACGTTTGGGAAAGACTGGACAATCGAATTGATGCTTGCGTGTGATTAAAGGTACTCACATTGAAAGTTTATAACTTGATTACTTGATTTTGAACAATTGAATGCTTGGTCATAACTGTTTGAGTCGCTCTTTTATTTCAAGCATGAATTATGATTTTAAGTTTTACGTAATAAATACTACAAAACGTTAAGATTCCGGTATTTGTTTAGAAACACCTTGTTTTTTGAAATTGGGCTTACCCAAACTCCGCACTTTCTACTATGGAAGAAGCCATTGCTGAACAAAGGGAAATGATTATTGGATTTTTGTATGCACATCTATTGCACGCGAAATGTTTGGAAGTTTTATGGATTTTTTTTCCTTATGACATGCGAGTACCACTATTTATGAAATGCCGTCACAGAAAAGAATGCATGGTATATGCTCAAGAATACGTGGTACATGGTTAACTCCTTACAACAAGCTTCGGCTATTAGGATATCCGATACGTGCAGTTAAAAACCTGAAAAACTATGGTTAATACCGAATTTAGGTAGAGACAAATGGAAAGATATTGTTTTGGAACTGGTATGCATGTCATTGTATTCTCAGTATAATCTGCTTAAAAAATTGTATAATAAGTATTTATATACTGAAAATCTCAAAGTTTAAATTGTTATGATAACAAGAGATTCTGTCAAAAATCAATAATGTGCATATATTTAATTTCCTATTAAATAAAGCAAAGCTATAGTATATCAGCATGATTATGAATTGCATTAGCTCTGTTTTTCACAAATGAATTAGTACTTTTAAAAACTAATTTTTATCTTTAACATAATTTGAATCTTATTGGGATAAAGACTTATATTTCATATAAATGATTTCGAAAATTCCAAATTTTAATAATACTAAATCTATAACTCAAATCAATTTTAAAATTTTTTATGGTGAAACGTGTCCTAACATGTCCACAAAGTTACGAGCCTTATAATTAAACTTGAAGAAAGACAAAGTGTTGAGAGAAACTATTTACGTATATCATCCATTGAGTTGCAGTTTTTCTCCATTGATTGGTATGGTGTGAAAGTATTTGCAGTGCAATGGTTCACCATTTATTACTTAAATTGGATTTCAAGTTGTGGTGTGATGGAGTGTGCTTAATAAATTCAGACAGAGATATAATCAGTGTAATGTTATAAACAATACCACGTAATACAGTAATTAAGAAATGGAATGCAAATGAATTAAAAAGAAAATAACTAAAATTTACAAAAAGATTTAAATCGTCCATGCCAATTTAAACTAACCATAAAGTGGATGTTATGATTTATTTATTGCTTGTATAAACAATCAAATATTAATATTTAATGTGCTTTACATGCTACATGAATTAAATTTATCTTTACTTAATGATTAATTATTTATTTTTAATAGAGATATCAAGAGAAACAAATCTCTAATAATATCTAAAATAGATAATCCCACTAAGATTATTCAGCAAGATTTTCAATCCAGTGGCTCACAAAAGAGTTAATCCCACTGATAAATTTACTTGTGTGTTTTTGATGGGTGGACAAAATTATATATTCAACATTATTGATGAAAACGATTATTTGTTTAACTCACAGACCAATCATAAGTAAAATAAAGTGACGTACACATGATCTCAACTGTAACGAAAGAAACAACCACTTTAAGGTTAGAAAAACTTTTTTTTCTTAATAGTTCATTAATTGTGTTCATTTATAGTTAATAATTATAATTCTCTTCATGTTATATGTCAATTAAATTTATTTACATTATATTTTTATTTTAATTTTTCCTTCTAATTTTAAAAATTCATTGCTTAAAACTAAAGAGAAACTTTTTTTCTTGTTTATCGTATGCAAAACAGAGTACGGAAAGAAAATTTCCTGTCTACAACACCTGGAGCTTATGAGTTATGTATGTTAATGCAATCAAGAAATTCAATTATGCGGAAAGAATATAATTCATTATTTAACCAAAATGAGGAGGAAGTATATATATAATAGTTACTTGTCATATATTTTCAAAGAAAACAGTAAATTTTAAGGAAAAATGGTTATTGGTCAAGGTAATATCATTGGAATTATGCGTAGTTGTATTATAATTGTATGCAGATGCTTAGTAGTTTAACGATGAATTTTTACGAAAATTTTCTTTTGAATAAACATAAAAGCATGCATATTTGCATATTTATTTAATATTAATCAGAATCAATACCCAAGCATTATTATTGTATTTTTTTTTCAAAATAATGTAGATTATATATATAAATAATGAGTTATTCTCATTTAATTTATTTTAATGAATACTTAACTCATAGGGTACAATTCAAAAAATTTATTAATTATTAATAGCGTTTCATAAATTTGATATTTATCAAATGCCACTTTGATATTTTTACTAATTAGTATAATAATTTGACATTTACAATTCCTATATGAATTTAACCTTATTAATACAAGAGTATTATTTATCTTTTTTCAAATTTAATAATTTTCTAATTCTAACTGTGGCTGTAAATCAAGCATTTTAACACCATAATATTTTAAATTTTTTACAAAGGAATTAGTTTACACATAAATAAAATTGAAAGCAAAAGGATTATTTTAGTATTTTGATTACGTATAATTTTAAAATTGCATAATAAGACCTTAATTTATGTTTATTTTTCTGAGTTTACATTATTTAATTAATTTAAAATGTATTGCGTGTGTATCGCGAAACTTCCTTCCATCAACTTAGTGAGAAACCCAGATAAGAAAAATTGCTTTTTCATTTTAATTTCAAAATTTATTTTTATAATTTATCTTTCTCTTTTTTATATGAAATTATGAACTTTAATATGTAATAACACACACACATAACTATAGATATATCAACGTCGATTCGAGTTGAAATTGGTAATGAACAATGCTGTGTGTGGTCCCAATTCAAAATTTTAAATCATAAAAATGAAAATTTCTCACATATTTGCGAAATCTTTTAAAATTCTTTTCACATAACTTTTTCCCATTAAATTAATATTAATATGAAATTTATCTTTGATGAAACTTTTTGACGAACTCAATCCTTACTATCCAACAAAATAAAAAAATACATGATAAAAGGAAACAAATGTTCTGTTTCCTTTTATCATTGCTCCAAGGATTTTCAATGCTATTCATCGGTTTGGACTATTCTATTCCTTCTTTGGACTTCCAATGGTATTCATTCATTGGAGCTTTGCTATTCATTCCTCTAGACTCTCCACGTTACTCCACAAGACCGCTCCACTTCAGAAGAGGGTTTAGGGTCTTCGGTATTTTATACTTCAACCCTTCTTCCATGGAAACTTGAAGGGATACTGTAATAAAAGTTTATATAAGTAGGCCTTTTTAATTCAAACATAGATATTTTGTCCAAAAAATTTCTATGGACAATAATTCTTGAAGTAAGAAAACTGTAAAAATAATAATAATAATAATAATTTATTTACAACCATATATTGCCTGATAAGAATATCCTCCGCAAAATATAGTTAGTAATTGGTTGTCATAGTAACAAGACCATTATGTTACTTATATTACTCTCTTTTAATGTTCCCACTTTTAAATCACTGTTTATATTTAATGCTTATATACGACTTTAAGCCTCTAAGAATCCTTGAGCTAAGCAGAATCATCGCATTGATAGTATATTTCACTATAGAAATATGGGTATCTGTTTAGTTAAAGTTCATGAAATTGCTGTTTTGTTTGTTTATTATAAATTTCTGGCTACATATTTCTCCCGACTGAGTCATCGTTAAACACAGCCGATCATCTCGTTATTTAGACCACGGTCAAGTGAAGAGGTTGACGCCTGAGCTGGCATTCTTCGCTCCATACCACTCCAGTGGAAAGTCCTAATCACCTTTTGTAAACACACCAGATCTTCAGTTGGGATAGGAGTAGAATTCATGACCTTTCGGTCACTAGAAAAACAAAAGTTAACCGCAACCTTCAACATTTAGTAGCATCTGGATGACTGGAAATAGACTAGCTTATACTAACATAATATTTTGGAAAAGAAGAAGATATTATAGACTCAATAAAACTTTAAAAGTCTTACATACAATAGAAACTTTAAAAAATAATTAAGTTACATTATTGCCAACTGAAGCAATACATTGAATTCGTAATACCCAAAGTACTTGGATTTCAAGAGAATTAGAAGGTTTCTTCCATTAAAAAGCTATTACCGTGTAACGTAAAAGGTCAAAACAGCATCGCTATTTTAACAACAAGTTTTCTGAAAATAGAGAACACGTGGGACCGGTAGAAGCACGTATCGCACGCATATTTGACCGATAAAGACAATCTTGGAAAAGACATAAAGAAAAAGAAATTGCGCCATTAAGGATGGTCTCTTGAGCCTCCGCTTCGGATGGGGATCTTGTTAAAAGTAACGTCAGGTTTAAAAGGGAACTACCGGACGTTCCTTTTTATTTCTCCCATCGTCGTTCTTCTGGGAAAGTTGAAATCCTGCGAAGCTAAGAAGAAAAGCGTTTTCTCCCTTCCCATGAATCGATTCATGCGAACGTGAGTTGGAGAAGTTCGTGAATTGTTGACGATGGAACTTCAAATAAATGCTACTTTTGTCTTGCGATGAGATTTATTTTTGCTTTTAAATTCGGACTGAAATGCCTTTTCAGTCTGGAAGTTAAGAATTCGTGATATAAGAGATTTAATTAATTATAAAATCAACTTGACTCTCTTGAAGCGAAAACTGGAAAGTAGTAACTTTTTTAGAAAAGTTGCATTAATTAAGTTTGATTTTGTTTTCCTAGAATTAATGTGAAGCTTTAAATCTAACTCGAGAGTAATTTGGATACAAATTGATTAAAGGATGCAAGGAAAAGTTTAAAATGGTGAAAGACAAACTAGACTAAACTAATGAAAAGACTAACATTAATTTGTGATTAGAAACATTAACGCGTCTAAAGTTTAAATTAAAAAAGAAATATGTTGTGAGAGTAATTTTATATTTTATTATTTAAACTATGAAATTTTATACTATTTTTGAATAATATAAGCTTACGACGTTACGTACAGAAAATCGTATCTCGGAAACTAATGATAAATAAATTAATAAACTGTAATATCAAAACTGATAACTTTAATGAAACATAATTTCAATATGTGAAATATTAAATGTATATATTATACACACACACACACACACACACACACACACACACACACACACACACA